>SMMG02000075.1:0-219851 GCA_005393395.2 Gossypium australe
CCCTATATTTTCAAATGTCAGATAGAACCACTTCCCCTTAAGGTTTTCTACCCAAAACCTTAAGTAACACCTCACAAATGAGAGAAAAATAATGATGAATAAGATGATACCTCTAAAAGGTAGATAATCAAAAATTAAACACTCACACACAAAGTTAAAACACTTAAAAGAATATAGAAAACTTAACCCACAAGTGTGTACAAGAAATATTTAGTAAAAGATTGAGAAAGATTGTAAAATTGAGTTCTTGGAAGTTAGGCACTTGTTGCTTGTCTTTTGTTGACTTCAATAGGGAGACTTGACCTTGTATATAAGTCCTCTAACAACTTTGTGGGTGTTTGTAGCCGTTAGAAACAAATTAGAGTCGTTGCAGCCATAAAAACCACCACTAAATGCAGCCTACAGCTTCGTTGTACCAATAGAAGGAATCTTGTATCGGTAGAAGTCTTTCCAAAATATGACCTTTGGGCTCATTCTATCGGTAGAAGTTCTCCTGTATCAGTAGAACTCTGAGGGTTTCATTTGGTATTGGTAGAACCCATTAGAGTATCAGTAGAAGTGTAGGGGAGGTTGAACTTTGGCTACTATTTTGACTTGTTTTTGTAGAAGTCCTCAAGGTATCAATATAACTTTGGTTGTATCGATAGACCGAACCAGGGTATCGGTAGATCTCCCAGGCCAAAGCTACCTTGCATACTGGAGTGTGTTCTATCGATAGAAGTTCGGGTTGTATTGGTAGAACCTAGAGTTGTATCGGTAGAACTCTCAGTTCTACCGGTAGAATTTTGTATTTTTTAAGATCTTTTCATCTTGAGTTTTACTGATACTTGTCCACCTAAGTATCAGTAGAAGTCCTTCAGACTTCAAAAACTTGTTAAAAGATAGGTCAATTCAAGGCTTTTTAACAATTTTTTTTTGTCCAACATTTTGAAAATAATTTTATAGACTTATAAACAATTTTTGCAAATTTAAGTAGGGGATTTTTAAAATTCTTTTTGTTATATCAAAATACTTGAAAGACTAGAGCTAACACCTACTGAAAGAAATAAATCATTTCTGGTTCTGTATTTGGTTTGTGATTGTTCGAGCTCACATTCAAAGAAATTTGTTTTACAAGAAAAGTGGAGAAGGTTGTTTGGTTGAAAGCCGACAATGTCTAGGATTCGTTTCACACAAAGCACAAGTATTTTTCGAAAAAAATATTTATTGCTATAAATATCACAAACCAACTCAATTTTCAAAATTTTAATTTTTCGTCGTGTGAGAAAACCAATTTTTAAATGGATTTTTTCAACAACAACGTGGCACATTGACCCCTTAACACCGATCAACGTCGAGATCAACACCTGAAGTCAACGTACCACGTCATCGGTTAACAATCTCTTTATATGACACATAACAAAATATCCTCTAAATAAAAATATATCTTACAAATAACAATATTCTCTAACAATTACCAAAACCATCAACTATTTACTCAAATCCTTAATGAAAAACACAATTTTCTAACCAAACACTTAATGTCCTATTGGAAACCCAATTTTGTAAATATTATTAAGAAGTTGTAAAAAAGTGTTAATCAAAAATTGTAAATTTTTTTTATAATTTTTATGATTTTTAAAATTTTTAATAATCAATTTTTTAAATTTTTTTAAGAATTTTTACAAACTTGGGTTTTCAAGGGGATTTTGAGTATTTGGTTAGAAAATTGTTTTTTTTTTTAGGAATTTGAGTAAATAGTTAGTGGTTTTGGCAGTTGTTAGAAAATATTATTATTTGTGAGATATTTTATTATTTAGGAGATATTTTATTATTTTTTAAAACAAAACCTACTTTCGTAATTTACTTTATATAGAAATTATGAATTCTTTCGAGGAGAAATGGGTTTTGGATAGAATTACTAAGGTCATCATTTAGGAAAAAGAGAAGCAAATTAAAAATATTTCAACTATGGGAGGGAATGAAAGGGATTACTTAGTTTGACCAAGTACAAAGAAAAAAGGTTCAAATGAGAATAGGGAGGCTCTATCATCTTCAAATGTGGTTGATGAGAAGGTCTGGAAATGGATTAGGAGTATTTTAGTTCTTCGAAGGATTAAACATTTTTTTGTAAAGAGTTTGTAACAATTTCATAGCTACAAATAGGAACCTTTGGATGAAGAAAATTAGGAAAGATCTTTTTTGTCCTATTTGTGGAATTGAATATGAAACAATTGAGCATGATTTACTCTTATGTGGCTAGGTTTAGGGAGTTTGATATGGAGAGGATTTGAGTTCCAATTTTGATAAATAGCAACTATCTACTTTAGCCCCTCAAAAATGATAAAATTTTGATTTAACCCTTTCAAAATTATAAAGATATAGGATATTAAAATGATGAAATTACATTTTTACTATCATAAAAATATATAATTTTGACCCCCAAACAAATTTTTTTAGCCCCACCACTAATGATGGAGGAAGGAGGTAGATGTAAACAAGATGTGAATATATAGCTTTTTCTTCTTGGTGGATTTAGAAGTTTCGATGTGCAAAGATTTTTAAGAAACAAGAACCTAATCCTAATCAGTGTATTGCAAGAATTAAATATGTTGTTGGAGAAGTGTTGAAGGGGGATAAGACCAATGCCTCAAACTTGTTATGAGTGCAAGCCACAAGGGAAAAGGGTAATGACACCAAGCCCTTATTACAGCCCGCGCCACCGAATCAGCAGCTTTATTTTTGGGACAGATGAGACCTGATAAAGGTTGGGTAAAAGTTAATTGTGATAGGGCTTTTAAAGGGAAAGACAAGGTTGGAGTTGGAGTGGTGATGAGGAATGAGAAAGATGAGCTTTGTAACACCCCTAACATGTATCCATCGCCAGATTAAGGTTAAAGGCGTTACCGGATAGATCGAAAACTTTTACATACATTTCATACAACCATTCATTAATCGCAATCAAAGTGTCCCTTTTATAGGTCAACGAGACCTATATCATACATTAGAATAGGGTCGGGACTGAACTGAACACATACTAAAATTCTCAGAAATTTAAAACTTTTCTAAGTTATAGAGGCCACACGTCCGTCTGGGCAGGCCGTGTGCCTCCCACGGCTACTAGACACACCCATGTGTCCTAGCCGTGCCAAATCAGAGCATGTATATTGACTTATCCACATGGCCACTAGGCACGCCTGTGTGCCATGGCCGTGTAACGTTAGGCTAGCTACAGACTTAATCACACAGCTACCACGCACGCCCGTGTACCATGGCCGTGTAGACAAAACAGACCATCTACAAGGCCAAAATGCCACCCACACTAGGGTCATCCCTACAAGCAATATACCAATGCATTCCATGCCCTTTTGACATCCAAAAAATGCCAAATTAATCAACAAATCCTTACATTTAATCTCATTTCAAATCATACCAATTTGTCCAACTAAAACACTTATACATTGAAACATGATTCATCCACATTTACCTTTCACATAACCATTTCTTTTCCCAAATATACATACTCATAATGCATTCATAAGCTTACCGTAGTCTTGACCATTTCATTATCTACCAAGCCATACCAAATCATGCATCATATTCAATATTTACTCATACATATCACCAACACATATCTAGCCACATCTCATGGCTATTTATACACATTTCAAACATAATCCAAAATGACTAGCCTATACATGTCATATTTAGCTATATACATATTTCAAGGTACCAAATTAAGTTGAGTAGTGTGATGATGATCATCAACAGTCCCCGAGCCTTCAGTAGCTTTGATGATCTATAAAACAGAGAAAACACACAGAGAGTAAGCTTTCTAAAGCTTAGTAAGCCATATACAAATAAACTTAGCATAAAATACTCATAATCATATTGATATAATATCATTTATAGTTCTCAAAACAAATTCATCACATATTCTTTGGCTCACATGCTTAGCCATATCTTACCGCATTCTTTCAACTCAAGTATCACATATACACATAGCTCATTCAAGCATATCTTCACATATTATCTCATCATTTCATTGCACATATTAATCTTAGTAAGTACATATATATACTTACCTTTCATACACACTTAGTGTACATATCAAACGTACTTGATACGGATATAAAATTCACATAGTCGTTCGTATCTTAGATTTTCCCGTTGAACCGTTCGGAATCTAATAGAATACTCAGAGTCCTCGGAATAGTCGTACAATGCCAACGTCCCAGATGTGGTCTTACACGTAGTCAGATGTCGATGCCACTGTCCCAGACAGGGTTTTACACGAATCAATATGATGTCAATGTCCCAGACATGGTCTTACACGTAAACCTCATATCGATGCCAACGTCCTAGACATGGTCTTACACAAAATATCGAATCAATGCCAACGTCCCAGACGTGGTCTTACATGATATCACATAACAGACACCTATGTCATGACATATACTATCCTATCTATTCCCAGGTTCAAACGGAACTTCTCGGATATTATCAACCTCTCGACTTATTTGTAACTCGTATTTCACATACATTCTATCTCAATCGATAGTCATAGCAATTCAAATGCCATATATATACTCAAATAATTCAAAGCAAATACATTTATTTGTATATCGACTTACCTCCAATTTGGATATTCGTTCGGACTCGGTTATTCGACTACCTTCGCTTTCCCGCGATCTAAGTCTGGTTTCTTCGGTTCTTGATCTATACATATTCAAATTTAGTCCTTTCATTCATCAACTTATTCAATTCAATCTAAAAACATACATTTAGGGTTATTTGCAACTTAACCCTCACATTTGCACATTTTATCAATTTAGTCCATTTTTCACAAAGCATCAAATATACATGATCACCATATACCCATGCTTAGTCGAATGCTCATGTATCTCATATAAGTCCAAAAATTTCATCAAATTCACAATTTAATCCCTCCAAATACTATTTCCACAATTTAGCCCTAATTAGCTAATTTCATCAAAAATTCAAGAACAAAACATGTTCATTTAACACATATCTTTCATTTAACATCTAAACTCATCACAAAGCTCACCATTTCATCAATGGCACATCTCATAAACATCATCAATTCTTCAAATTATAAGATGGGCTTGATGGTAGATTAAGCAACAATCTCAAAAACATAAAAATAATCAAAAACCAAAGTCAAAACATACCTTAATTTAGCGAAACCATAGTCGAATGCCCTAGCTTTCTTATTTTTTCTTTTCTTCAAACTTTCGGCACTCAAATAAGATGGTAACATTCATTTTTTCATTTGTTTATTTTATTACAAACATGTTAATATACATTTTACCATATTAACCCTTTTAATAAACATTAATAACATATATACATAAGGTCACTAGTGTCTTTTAAACATCCACTATCTAAATATTGGTGTAACACCCCGTACCCGGTACCGTCGCCGGAGTTGAGCAAGAGGCATTACTAGACTTGACTACTAGTTCAGAACATGAAAATCTTAAAGCTGTCAAGCTGCGTTGTGCCGACTAATTCGGCTATAACTCGAGTTATAGAGTTCGAAATTCAGATCCGTAAATTTTCCTTGAAAGTAGACTCATATATCTATTCACCAAAATTTTTTTAGAATTTTTCATGTGGCCAATTAGTACAGTTTATTCATCAAAGATGCACTTATTACACTGCTGGACAGTTCTGACCTGTCCCTATAAAACTGCAGTTATCTCATTGCACAATTTTCATATACTGTTCTAGTTTATACCAATGAAAAATAGACTCAATAAGGGTTCTACACATATAACCCATGCTTCCTAATTATTTTTGTACAATGTTTGACAATTTTTCCAAAACAGAACAGTGACTCGCGAATGCATTCAGAGTAGGTCTCACTAAAACTGAGTTATCTCGTAATGTAAAAATCTTTTGCTTACTCTGTTTCTTCCATATAAAAATAGACGCAATCGGGTTTAATTTCGTAACTCACTCATCTCCAAATTCAATATACCAATTTTTGGTGATTTTCCTAACTCGCGTCACTGCTGCTGCTACAAGCTGTTTTAATGCATTCTAAAAAAAAACTAGCTTCTACCCGAACCTCCTTACTTCAATTTTCAAGGATTCAATTCATATTCAACCATTTCCTTAGTAATACGGTTAACTCGTTTAGGAATGCATAGACATCTCCACCATGAACCAACTTACATCAAATCACCCCAACGTACTTAACAAAATTTAGCCATTTTCGCATGGCTACTCTTTTAGTGTTTACACATGAACCGAAAAATTTCTCAAACAATACCAAGCCTATCCTATACATGCCTTCGTTTAAAACCAACCCAAAATGAAGGAGTACCCAAAATGTAGGTTGATAGTGTGAGCGACTTTCCGACGATCCCGGTGAGCTTGTGGCTTGCTCCTAATCTATAAAACAGAGGAAACATCTCACACAAGTAAGCTTACTAGCTTAGTAAGTCCCAACTCATTTAAATTAGAACATTTAATTATTTATGAAGATAAAACAATCCACATATGGCATTCTACATAGACAACTAAGTAAATAATTTACACAAGATCAAATGTTAATAATTCGATAACCTTCTTTCATAGCAGTTATACATACAAATCAATTGTCCCATAATAGCATGGTCTAAGCTCGACTTCCGTCAAAACACATTCATCAATGACAATTTGGCACCAGTAATATTTAACATAACATACCTCACATGCTTACCCGAACCATATTCTTGGCAATTTAATTCTAAATTGTCTTGACAAGGATTAAGCTCCTCTTAGGTAAATTTCATCACCGGCATCAAGCCTGCTAGGCGTAAAAGCCTGAAAAGTAACACCGGCGCAAGGCCTGCTAGGCGTAAAGCCCGATAGGTAACACCGGCACGAGGCCTGCTAGGCATAAAAGCCCGATAGATAACACCGGCACGAGGCCTGCTAGGCATAAAAGCCCGATAGATACACCGGCACGAGGCCTGCTAGGCTCGAGGCCCGAATATCTAAATATCTTTACAAGCTTTTCACATTTTCACTATACATATCGAATCATACACCTTTATTACCATTACATTTAATAAATTTGAAATCAATCAAATCCATCACTATCACAATCGACCAACTCATGGTTTTATACCAAGCTTATACAATTTACATCATTCACTAGATATGTAAAGGATCTTTAGATATAAGGTAGCTCAAGAACTTACTTATTCACCTTGCATTAGCCAAAAGAATTTCCATCACATTCTCAACTTAAATCATCAACCAATAGGTCAACATACATTCGGCCATGATGTAATTAGACTTTAGCATTCATAAATTTTTTTATAGTCAAGATAACCATAATTAACTCTTGGACATGATTTAACTAAAGGACTTACCTTAAAAGTAAATAGATTCAAAATCTCCAACTATTCGTTTAGTTTAGCTTTTCCTCGCTCCAACTTCTTCTCCTTTTGATCTTGATCTAAATTGGTTCAATTAAACCCATTTAAACCACACTTCCATTCAATTCGAAAGCAAAATTATAAAATAAATAAATTGCAAGACATAAACATTTGCATTCGGCATTCATGCACTACTTTGTTCAAGTGCATTCAAAATATTTGGGAACACTTTGATAATGAACTCATCAACGTGCTTTAATTTAAAACTTATCTTGCTGTCCATGGCCATATATTAACTTGATAAAAGTGTGCCTATGTACCCAAATTCAATAACTCAATTTCATGCTCTCCTATGGCCGAATATGCCAATTTAAAGTACCCATGAAATTTTTCAACATACGACCAAGAAACAAGCTAGATAACCACAACTTATTCATCCTAATTCCAGCCGAATATTAGCTTGTCTAAACCCAAAATTTAACATGATTTTTTTTTTCTATTAGCATCCTAAGCAAACAATTACTACTTCATAAGACTTATTAAATCAAGCTAAGGTATCCACCATTTCTCTTCTTTTACTATCTATCAAACAATGTAACCAACCATAGCCACCATGCTTTCATCACATATGAAAAAGGCCTTAGAACTAAGTCATGGCCGAATCTAAGGAGAGCTTAACTCTCAAATTTTTGCACAAGAACTCGATAGTATGTAAGGCTACCAACACAACCATGCAAAACCATTCATCCATGTCTAATCACTATACAATGTAAGTATAGCCGAACATTAACACAAAGGGAAAAGGATTCAAAATAGGTGGTCTCACATTCGGCCGAATATAAGGGCATCCCCATGCCTAAATTTAAACCATTTCTTACAAGCTCAAGCTTCTTCTCCCTCTCATATTATCAAAGTTTATTGACAACCCAAACCACCATTCCTCACCCATGGCCGAATTTCATCAAGCCTACCCATATTAACAAAGTCTTTTTGCTTGTTTCAAAAGAAAAGATTAAGAATTTAAGCCATATCAAGGTGAGTTTTCAAAATCAAGATCAAGCTCTTACCTATCCTAGTGCATGCAAGGCCGAATAGGGGGATGAAACTCTTCCCTTCTCTTCAAAGTAGGAATCGGGTAAGAGAGGATGAGTGAAGGGAAATTATTTTCCTTTTGTTTTCATCTTTTTAGCATAAAAAAAATATGGCATGCTTTTCCTTACAATATTACTAAAATCAATATATGTATAATTAAAAAGCATATATTCATAGCATGCTTCAATTTAATAATGCCTAAATATCATACAAAAATAAAAAAAAAGAGAGCATCTATGCATGCTTGCCGTCCACCTTGTTCAAATGTGGGGAATTTGACATGCAAATTCCCATGTTTTATGGACAATTCATTTAGCTCCCTTTTTATAATGCCCACTACATTAATCCTTCTTGCAATTTAAGCCTTCTTAGCAAATTAGACACTTAGATAGCTAAAATTTTCCACGAAATTTTTGCACTCACTAAATCACACATAACAAACGCGAAACATAATATTATAATATCCCTCAAGCTCGGATTCGTGGTCCCGAAACCACCGTTCCGATTAGGGTCAAAATTAGTCTGTTACAACTCTCCCCCCTTAAGGATTTTCGTCCCCGAAAATCTTACCGTTAAAAAGGTTCGGATATTGTTGCTTCATTGACTCTTCAGGCTCCCACGTAGCCTCTTCAGCTCCGTGACGATTCCATAGAATCTTGACTAATGGAATTCTTTTATTTCTTAACTCTTTGGTCTCCCGAGCCAAGATACGGATCGGTTCCTCGTCATAGGTCAAGTCAGATCGAATTTCAATCTCTGACGGGGTGATCACATGGGACGGATCCGATCTGTATTTGCGAAGCATCGAAACATGAAATACATTGTGTATCTTTTCTAACTCGGAGGGCAATCTTAATCTATAAGCAACCGGTCCAATACGTTCAATAACTTCGTACGGTCCGATAAATCTCGGGCTCAACTTGCCTTTCTGACCGAATCGGAGTATCTTCTTCCACGGAGAAACTTTTAAGAACACCCGGTCTCCGACCTGAAATTCAATGTCCTTACGTTTGAAATCGGCATAGGACTTTTGACGATCCGAAGCAGCTTTCAAATTACTCCGAATAACGACCACCTTCTGTTCTGTTTCTTTAATCCAATCAACCCCGTGTATCTTGTTCTCACTGAGCTCAGTCCAATACAATGGTGTGCGACATTTTCGACCATATAAGGCTTCATAAGGTGCCATTTTTATGCTAGATTGAAAGCTATTATTGTAAGCAAACTCAATCAGGGGTAGGTATCGTTCCCACGTACCTTCGAACTCGAGAACGCAACACCTCAACATGTCCTCAAGTGTCAAAATAGTTCGCTCAGACTGACCGTCTGTTTGTGGATGAAAGGCTGTACTAAAATGTAGTTTAGTACCTAATGCCTCTTGCAACTTCTTCCAGAATCGCGAGGTAAATCTTGGGTCTCTATCTGAAACAATGGAACTCGGTACACCGTGCAATCTTACAATCTGCGCCACATACAATTCGGCGAGCTTGTCAAGTGAATAGTCGGTACGTACTGGCACAAAATGAGCTGATTTAGTCAATCTATCAACGATAACCCAAACGGCATCTTTCTTACCCGGTGTCATAGGAAGACCGGATACAAAATCCATAGTAATTCTATCCCATTTCCATTCGGGTATCATAATCGGCTGAAGTAATCCGGAAGGTACCTGGTGCTCAGCTTTCACTTGTTGACAGATTAAGCATTTGGAGACAAACTCAGATATGTCCCGTTTCATGCCGGGCCACCAATAAAATTGCTTCAAATCGTTATACATTTTTGTGCTACCCGGGTGTATCGACATTCGGCCATTATGGGCCTCACTCAGAATCATCCGTATCAAATCTGAGTTTGTTGGAACACACAATCGATTTTTATACTTCAAACAGCCATTTGCATCTATCTGGAAGTCTGATTCTGTAGCGTCCTCACACTGAACCCGAATAGCTACTAACTTTTCGTCAACTTTCTGTGCCTCGCAAATTTGCTGAATAAACATCGGTCTTGTTTGTAGCTCGGCTATGATCGAACCATCCTCAGACATCGTCATCCGTGTGTTTAATGCACGCAGAGCAAATAATGATTTTCGACTCAACGCATCCGCCACCACATTAGCCTTCCCCGGATGGTAGTCAATCACTATTTCGTAGTCTTTCAGCAATTCTAACCATCGGCGTTGTCTCAAATTTAGATCTTTCTGAGTCATTAAATATTTCAGACTTTTGTGATCTGAATAAACATGACATTTTTCGCCGAATAAATAGTGACGCCAAATTTTTAATGCAAACACAATGGCTGCTAACTCCAAATCGTGAGTTGGATAATTTTTTTCATGTGGCTTCAATTGTCTTGAAGCGTAGGCTATCACCTTGCCTTCTTGCATTAGAACACAACCCAACCCACTTAAAGATGCATCACTAAAAATAATGAATTCTTTACCCGATTCAGGCTGAGTCAACACTGGGGCCTCGGTTAAAAGGGCTTTCAACTGCTCGAAACTCTTCTGGCATTTTTCTGACCATTCATATTTGACATCCTTCTGTAGTAGCCTCGTCAAAGGTGCAGCTATCACGGAAAAACCTTTTACAAATCGTCTATAATATCCCGCGAGGCCTAGGAAACTTCGGATCTCAGAAACATTCTTTGGTGGTTTCCACTCGAGTATGGCTGCTATTTTGTTTGGATCCACCCGAATTCCTGACACCGAAACCACATGTCCCAAGAAGCTGACTTCGTTCAACCAAAACTCACACTTACTGAATTTTGCATATAAACGATGATCTCTCAAGGTTTGTAGTACTTCTCTCAAGTGCTCAACGTGTTCCGCTTCACTTTTGGAGTAGACCAATATATCATCGATAAACACTACTACAAACCGATCCAAAAACCGTCGGAAGATCCGGTTCATGAGATCCATAAAAACGGCAGGTGCATTGGTAAGCCCAAAAGGCATAACCAAAAACTCATAGTGCCCGTACCTCGTTCGAAATGCCGTCTTTGGCACATCGGAATCTCTGACTCGTAATTGATAATAGCCCGATCTCAAATCTATTTTCGAAAACACTGAAGCCCCCTTTAACTGATCAAATAAATCATCGATCCGAGGTAACGGGTATTTATTCTTTATGGTCACCTTATTTAGTTGCCGGTAGTCAATACACATTCGCATTGTCCCATCTTTCTTTTTCACAAACAAGACTGGTGCTCCCCACGGAGAAAAACTCGGTCGTGCGAAACCCCTCTCTGTCAATTCTTGCAACTGCGCTTTCAATTCTTTCAATTCAGTAGGCGCCATTCGGTATGGAGCTATCGAAATTGGGGTCGCACCCGGCACTAATTCAATGCCGAACTCAATCTCTCGTACTGGGGGTAAGCCCGGTAGTTCTTCAGGAAACACATCGGTGTATTCACATACAACTGGTACCGATTCCATTAGTTTCTCGGACAGTTTATTATCCAGTACATAAGCCAGATAGGCCTCACACCCCTTTCTCACATACTTTTGGGCTATCATTGAGGATATCACTGTAGGCAACTCATTTACATCACCAGATTTTATTCTGATTGTCTCACCGTTTCGGCATTTCAATTTAATAAGCTTTCTTTTGCAATCCACCACTGCCTCATGTGAAGTTAACCAATCCATACCCAAGATTATATCAAATTCATCGAAGGGCAGCAACATTAAGTCAGCTGGAAAGCAATAATCTCGTACCATCAACGGGCAACCTCTACACACTTTATTTACAAGCACACATCTACCCAGAGGGTTGGACACACGAATTACGAACTCGGTAGACTCAACTAGCAGAGTCTTACCAAATTTTAAAGTTTCACAAACATAAGAATGAGTCGAACCAGGATCAATTAATGCAATCACAGTAGTATCAAAAAGAGTGAAAGTACCGGTAATGACGTCGGGGGAGGAAGCATCCTCTCTAGCCCGCGCAGCATACGCTCTAGCCGGAGCTCTAGCCTCGGATCGACCTGTAGCGTTCATCGTTCCTTTCTGACTACCACCTACATTGCCTGAATGTCTGGGTGGTCCACCTCGCATTGGCACGTTGCTCGGTGTAGTGTTCTGAACTGCATTCTGCTCAGCTAATTTCGGACACTCTCTGATAAAATGACCTGACGATCCACACTTATAGCAAGTCCGATCATGGAATCTACAACTCCCTGAGTGCCATTTCCCACAGTGCTTGCATTCAACTCTAGTTTGTGGAATGTTACCAACACTGGCTATCGAGGTAGCTCGGGAGCTCATAGGTGGTCGATCCCGTCTAGGCGGATCTGTAGTAGTTCTCTGTCGGCTGTAGTCATCTCTGGGCTTCTTGCTCGTGGGATGGAAGACTTTGCCCGAAGACCTCTTTCGGATATCTCTGGCTTCGGTATCGGCCTTTCTTTTCTCCTTCCCGAGCTCTTCAGCTTTGCAAGCTCTCTCAACTAAAGTTACAAATTCTTGAATCTCAAGAACGCCAACAAACATCTTTATATCTTCATTTAGACCGTCTTCGAACCTTTTACACATAATGGCTTCAGTAGAGACACATTCTCTAGCATAACGGCTGAGCCTAACAAATTTTCTTTCATACTCCGTTACAGTCATTCGTCCTTGTTTCAGCTCAAGGAACTCTTTTCGCTTTTGATCAATAAATCTTTGGCTAATATACTTCTTGCGGAATTCAGTTTGGAAGAAATCCCATGTCACTTTTTCTTTCGGAACCACTGATACTAGTGTATTCCACCAGTGATATGCAGTGTCCCGTAGTAAGGATATAGTGCACTTCAAGCATTCATCCGGAGTACAAGACAGCTCACCAAGTACCCGAATAGTGTTATCAAGCCACATTTCGGCTCTCTCAGCATCATCATCGTCATTGGCTTTAAATTCTTCGGCCCCATATTTTCGAATTTTGTCAACTGGGGGCCTACTAGATCTCATTGGATCTATCACTGGGGGAGCTAGAGGATCCGGAGTTGGATTATTCGGGGGTGGAGGTTGGGGTATATTCGGGTTATTCTGGATAAATTGGGCAAACCAATCATTCATCATCCGATAAAAGGCTTGCTTTGTTTCTCCTTCGTGGCTACCCGAAACAGGTCGAGAGTCTATCGGCACTGATCCGTGGGTACGGTCAGGCGCCACGCTCTCCACATCATCAGCCACAGCTCTTTCTGGTTCAGAGTCCATTTACTATATAAAACAAAATTCAGGCTGTCAGAAGTCACCACACTATCAACATATAACCACAGGCATGTATAGCTAGACTCACACGCGCCACGGTAGTCCTAGAATCGACTAAACCGTAAGCTCTGATACCAATCAAATGTAACACCCCGTACCCGGTACCGTCGCCGGAGTTGAGCAAGAGGCATTACTAGACTTGACTACTAGTTCAGAACATGAAAATCTTAAAGCTGTCAAGCTGCATTGTGCCGACTAATTCGGCTATAACTCGAGTTATAGAGTTCGAAATTCAGATCCTTAAATTTTCCTTGAAAGTAGACTCATATATCTATTCACCAAAATTTTTTTAGAATTTTTCATGTGGCCAATTAGTACAGTTTATTCATCAAAGATGCACTTATTACACTGCTGGACAGTTCTGACCTGTCCCTATAA
The DNA here is from genome assembly GCA_005393395.2 of Gossypium australe. Lineage (NCBI taxonomy): Eukaryota > Viridiplantae > Streptophyta > Magnoliopsida > Malvales > Malvaceae > Gossypium > Gossypium australe. The sequence goes on from SMMG02000075.1 coordinate 14,092, forward strand.
AACTGCAGTTATCTCATTGCACAATTTTCATATACTGTTCTAGTTTATACCAATGAAAATTAGACTCAATAAGGGTTCTACACATATAACCCATGCTTCCTAATTATTTTTGTACAATTTTTGACAATTTTTCCAAAACAGAACAGTGACTCGCGAATGCATTCAGAGTAGGTCTCACTAAAACTGAGTTATCTCGTAATGTAAAAATCTTTTGCTTACTCTGTTTCTTCCATATAAAAATAGACGCAATCGGGTTTAATTTCGTAACTCACTCATCTCCAAATTCAATATACCCAATTTTTGGTGATTTTCCTAACTCGCGTCACTGCTGCTGCTACAAGCTGTTTTAATGCATTCTAAAAAAAAAACTAGCTTCTACCCGAACCTCCTTACTTCAATTTTCAAGGATTCAATTCATATTCAACCATTTCCTTAGTAATACGGTTAACTCGTTTAGGAATGCATAGACATCTCCACCATGAAACAACTTACATCAAATCACCCCAACGTACTTAACAAAAATTTAGCCATTTTCGCATGGCTACTCTTTTAGTGTTTACACATGAACCGAAAAATTTTCTCAAACAATACCAAGCCTATCCTATACATGCCTTCGTTTAAAACCAACCCAAAATGAAGGAGTACCCAAAATGTAGGTTGATAGTGTGAGCGACTTTCCGACGATCCCGGTGAGCTTGTGGCTTGCTCCTAATCTATAAAACAGAGGAAACATCTCACACAAGTAAGCTTACTAGCTTAGTAAGTCCCAACTCATTTAAATTAGAACATTTAATTATTTATGAAGATAAAACAATCCACATATGGCATTCTACATAGACAACTAAGTAAATAATTTACACAAGACCAAATGTTAATAATTCGATAACCTTCTTTCATAGCAGTTATACATACAAATCAATTGTCCCATAATAGCATGGTCTAAGCTCGACTTCCGTCAAAACACATTCATCAATGACAATTTGGCACCAGTAATATTTAACATAACATACCTCACATACTTACCCGAACCATATTCTTGGCAATTTAATTCTAAATTGTCTTGACAAGGATTAAGCTCCTCTTAGGTAAATTTCATCACCGGCATCAAGCCTGCTAGGCGTAAAAGCCTAAAAAGTAACACCGGCGCAAGGCCTGCTAGGCGTAAAGCCCGATAGGTAACACCGGCACGAGGCCTGCTAGGCATAAAAGCCCGATAGATAACACCGGCACGAGGCCTGCTAGGCATAAAAGCCCGATAGATACACCGGCACGAGGCCTGCTAGGCTCGAGGCCCGAATATCTAAATATCTTTACAAGCTTTTCACATTTTCACTATACATATCGAATCATACACCTTTATTACCATTACATTTAATAAATTTGAAATCAAGCAAATCCATCACTATCACAATCGACCAACTCATGGTTTTATACCAAGCTTATACAATTTACATCATTCACTAGATATGTAAAGGATCTTTAGATATAAGGTAGCTCAAGAACTTACTTATTCACCTTGCATTAGCCAAAAGAATTTCCATCACATTCTCAACTTAAATCATCAACCAATAGGTCAACATACATTCGGCCATGATGTAATTAGACTTTAGCATTCATAAATTTTTTTATAGTCAAGATAACCATAATTAACTCTTGGACATGATTTAACTAAAGGACTTACCTTAAAAGTAAATAGATTCAAAATCTCCAACTATTCGTTTAGTTTAGCTTTTCCTCGCTCCAACTTCTTCTCCTTTTGATCTTGATCTAAATTGGTTCAATTAAACCCATTTAAACCACACTTCCATTCAATTCGAAAGCAAAATTATAAAATAAATAAATTGCAAGACATAAACATTTGCATTCGGCATTCATGCACTACTTTGTTCAAGTGCATTCAAAATATTTGGGAACACTTTGATAATGAACTCATCAACGTGCTTTAATTTAAAACTTATCTTGCTGTCCATGGCCATATATTAACTTGATAAAAGTGTGCCTATGTACCCAAATTCAATAACTCAATTTCATGCTCTCCTATGGCCGAATATGCCAATTTAAAGTACCCATGAAATTTTTCAACATACGACCAAGAAACAAGCTAGATAACCACAACTTATTCATCCTAATTCCAGCCGAATATTAGCTTGTCTAAACCCAAAATTTAACATGATTTTTTTTTTCTATTAGCATCCTAAGCAAACAATTACTACTTCATAAGACTTATTAAATCAAGCTAAGGTATCCACCATTTCTCTTCTTTTACTATCTATCAAACAATGTAACCAACCATAGCCACCATGCTTTCATCACATATGAAAAAGGCCTTAGAACTAAGTCATGGCCGAATCTAAGGAGAGCTTAACTCTCAAATTTTTGCACAAGAACTCGATAGTATGTAAGGCTACCAACACAACCATGCAAAACCATTCATCCATGTCTAATCACTATACAATGTAAGTATAGCCGAACATTAACACAAAGGGAAAAGGATTCAAAATAGGTGGTCTCACATTCGGCCGAATATAAGGGCATCCCCATGCCTAAATTTAAACCATTTCTTACAAGCTCAAGCTTCTTCTCCCTCTCATATTATCAAAGTTTATTGACAACCCAAACCACCATTCCTCACCCATGGCCGAATTTCATCAAGCCTACCCATATTAACAAAGTCTTTTTGCTTGTTTCAAAAGAAAAGATTAAGAATTTAAGCCATATCAAGGTGAGTTTTCAAAATCAAGATCAAGCTCTTACCTATCCTAGTGCATGCAAGGCCGAATAGGGGGATGAAACTCTTCCCTTCTCTTCAAAGTAGGAATCGGGTAAGAGAGGATGAGTGAAGGGAAATTATTTTCCTTTTGTTTTCATCTTTTTAGCATAAAAAAAATATGGCATGCTTTTCCTTACAATATTACTAAAATCAATATATGTATAATTAAAAAGCATATATTCATAGCATGCTTCAATTTAATAATGCCTAAATATCATACAAAAATAAAAAAAAAGAGAGCATCTATGCATGCTTGCCGTCCACCTTGTTCAAATGTGGGGAATTTGACATGCAAATTCCCATGTTTTATGGACAATTCATTTAGCTCCCTTTTTATAATGCCCACTACATTAATCCTTCTTGCAATTTAAGCCTTCTTAGCAAATTAGACACTTAGATAGCTAAAATTTTCCACGAAATTTTTGCACTCACTAAATCACACATAACAAACGCGAAACATAATATTATAATATCCCTCAAGCTCGGATTCGTGGTCCCGAAACCACCGTTCCGATTAGGGTCAAAATTGGTCTGTTACAATTGGCATAATTGCCTTTCAATGCGTCCTCATTTAAAAGCCACATCAAATAGGTGTCTTTTCAAAAAGCATGCAAATTTTGCCTTCAATGCAATTTAATCTTTTTATCAGATTAAGCATACAGACAGACAAATTATCTTACAAAACATTAACACATGCTTAATCAAATATCAAAGGCACAGAACATAATATTAAAATATTTCACTTACTCAGATTCGTGGTCTCGAAACCACTATTCCGATTAGGGTCTAAACCGGACTGTGACAATTCTCCCCCTTAGGGATTTTCGTCCTCGAAAATCTTACCGTTAAACAGATTCGGATATTGCTGTTTCATTAAATCTCCAGGCTCCCACATAGCCTCTTCTATTCCGTGTCAATGCCATAACACTTTTACTAACGGAATTTTTTTGATTCTCAATTCTTTCACTTCACGAGCCAAGATACGGATCGGTTCCTCTTCGTAGGTCATATCCGATCGAATTTCAATTTCAGACGGAGAGATTACATGTAATGGATCGGATCGGTATCTATGGAGCATCGAAACATGAAATAAATTATGTATCTTTTGAAGCTCGGAGGGCAACAGCAATCTGTGTGCAACAAGCCCAACACACTCAATGATTTTATACGGTCCGATGAATCTCGGATTAAACTTGCCTTTACGTCCGAATTGGAGTACTTTCTTCCATAGAGACGCTTTCAGAAACACTTTATCGCCGATCTGAAATTCAACCTCTTTTCGTTTCAAGTCTGCATAAGACTTCTAACGATCAGACGCTGCTTTCAGACTATCTCGAATTATTTTCACTTTTTGTTTTGTATCTTTTATCAGATCAACCCCATGTATCTTACTTTCACTGAGCTCGGTCCAATACAGAGGTGTTCGACATTTACGTCCATACAAAGCTTCATAAGGTGTCATTTTAATGATCGACTGAAAACTATTATTATACGTAAATTCAATCAATGGCAGGTACTGTTCCCATGTACCATTAAACTCAAGAATGCAGCATCTCAACATATCCTCGAGAATCTGAATAATTCATTCAGACTGACCATCCATTTGTGGATGAAAAACGGTACTGAAATGCAATTTTGTGCCTAAAGCTTCTTGCAATTTCTTCTAGAACCTGGAAGTAAACCTCGGATCTCTATCGGATACAATAGACAACGATACCCCGTGCAATCTCACAATATCAGAAATATAAAGCTCAGCTAATCTATCAAGTGAGTAATCAGATCGTACCGGGATAAAATAGGCAAATTTCGTCAATCGATCAACTACTACCCCAAATCGCATCTTTCATTCTCGGAGTCAGGGGCAATCCAGAAACAAAGTCCATTGTTACTCTATCCCATTTCCACTCGGGAGTCAGAATCGATTGTAGTAACCCCAAATGAAACCTGATGTTCAGCCTTTACTTGCTGACAAACTAAACACTTCGAAACAAAATCAAATATGTCTCCTTTCATGCCAGACCACCAATGGTAATGCTTCAGATCATGGTACATCTTTGTACATCCCGGATGAACTGATAGTCGACTATTATGTGCTTCATTCAAAATCAACTGAATCAACTTTGAGTTTCTCAAAACACAAATTCGATCTCGGAATCTCAAGCAATCATTATTATCAACTCGAAATTCAGAATCAGAATTCGAATCACACGGAGTTCGTTTTACCAATATTTCATTATCAACTTTTTTAGTATCAACTATTTGTTGCAAAAACAACAGTTTTACTTTCAATTCAGCTATCACGGAACTATCATCAAATAGATCTAATTGAGCATTCATAGCACGTAATGCAGACAGTGATTTCTGACTCAAAGCATCCGCTACAACATTTGCTTTACCCAGATGATAATCTATCACAATCTCGTAGTCTTTCAACAGCCCTAACCATCTTCTCTATCGCAGATTCAAATCTTTTTGAGTCATTAGATACTTCAGACTTTTATGATCTAAAAACACATGGTATTTTTCATCAAACAGATAATGACGCCAAATTTTTAGGGCAAACACAATAGCAGCTAATTCAAGATCGTGAGTTGGATAGTTCTTTTCATGAAGTTTCAATTGTCTCAAAGCGTAAGCTATAACTTCGCCTTCTTGAATCAGTACACATCCCAGACCATTCAACGAAGCATCACTGTAAATTACAAACTCTTTGCCTGATTCTGGTTGTATCAAAACTGGAGCTTCAGTCAACAGAGTTTTCAATCGATCAAAACTTTTCTGACATTTATCGGTCCATTCATAACTCACATCTTTCTGAAGCAATTTAGTTAACGAAATAGCTATCATCGAAAATCCTTTTACAAACCGACGATAATAACCAGCGAGCCCCAGAAAGCTACGGACTTCTGACACATTCTTCGGAGGTTTTCACTCCAAAATAACATAAATCTTGCTCGGATCAACTAGTATTCCTAATGCTGATAAAATATGCCTCAGAAAACTAACTTCACGTAACCAGAATTCACATTTACTGAATTTCGCATACAGTTGCTTTTCTCTCAGAATTTGCAACACAATTCTCAGATGTTCAGCATGTTCAGTTTCATCTCGTGAATAAATTAAAATATCGTCAATGAATACGACAACAAATTGATCTAGGTACGGTCGAAAAACTCTGTTCATCAGATCCATAAAAATAGCAGGAGCATTCGTTAATCCGAAAGGCATAATAAAAACCCATAATGCCCGTACCTCGTTCTGAAAGCAATTTTCAGAATGTCTAAATCTTTTACTCGCAATTGGTAGTATCCCGATCTCAGATCAATCTTAGAAAACACAGTAGCTCATTTTAGCTGATCAAACAAATCGTCAATCCTAGGCAACGGATATTTGTTCTTTATTGTCACTTTATTCAACTGACGATAATCAATGCACATTCTCGTCGTGCCATCTTTCTTTTTCACAAACAAAACAGGAGCACCCCAAAGCGAGAAACTCGGTCTTGCAAACCCTCTATCAGTTAACTCTTGCAACTGAGACTTTAATTCTTTCAACTCTGTTGGTGCCATTCTATACGGAGCTATCAAATAGGAGTTGTACCAGGCAACAGATCAATACCAAATTCAACTTCACGTATCGGAGGCAATCCCGGCAATTCTTCAGGGAATACATTAGAAAACTCACAAACAACTGGCATTGATTCAAATTTCTTTTCAAACAATTTCGAATCAATCACATAAGCAAAATATGCCTCATATCCCTTTTTCACATATCTTTGAGGTTTCAATACAAATATCACAGCAGGCAATCCATTCAAATCATTAGACTCAATACGAACTATTTCACCATTCGGACATCAAAAATCAATAGTCTTTCTTTTACAGTTCACAACAGCATCATGCAATGTTAACCAATCCATACTCAAAATAATATCAAACTCATTAAATGGTAATAGCATCAGATCAACAGGAAAACAGATATCTCGAAACATTAACAAACAGTTCTTGCACACTTTGTCAACCAGAACACTTTTACCTAAGGGGTTCGATACTTCTATAACAAAATCAGTAGACTCTATAGGCAAAGTCTTGCTGGATACCAAGTTCATGCATATATACGAATGAGTAGAACCAGGGTCTATCAATGCAATCACAGAAGTATCATAGAGAGTAAATATACCCGTTATAACATCTGGAGATGAAGCTTCCTCCCGAGCTCCGATAGCATACGCTCTGGCAGGCGCTCTAGCTTCAGATCTCGTAACATTATCTCTCGTAGTTCTCTAACCACCACTAACATTTCTTACATTTTGAGAAAGTCTACCTCTTTCTGGAGCATTATCTGATCTCGAATTCTGGACAGTCTCTGGCTCAACAAACTCTGGGCAATCACGAATGAAATGATCTAATGATCCACATCTGAAACAAGCTCAGTCATTTAATCTACAACTTCCCGGATACCTTTTTTCACAATGCTTACATTCAGGTTTCTCGGATCGAACGTTTCCAACACTTCCCATTGAAGTTGCCGAAGCTTTGGAGCTCAACTGCGATCTAGCTCGATCTCTACTAGAATGTCCCACATTAGTCCTAGAACAACTTTGTTCATCTCTGAATTTCTTCGAAGTAGACTGAAATGATTTACCTGGAAATCTCTTTCTCACATCTCTAACTTCAAACTCAGCTTTTCTTTTGCCTTTCTCGAGTGCCTCAGCTTTACATGCTCGATCAACAAGTACCACGAACTCTTTTATCTCTAAAATCCCGACTAACAAGCGGATGTCTTCATTTAAACCATCTTCAAACCTCTTACACATTATTACTTTCGATGATATACATTATCGGGCATACTGATTTAACCTCACGAACTTTCGTTCGTATTCCGTAACAGACATGCGGCCCTGTTTCAATTCTAGAAATTCTTTCCATTTCTGATCAATGAATCTCTAACTAATGTATTTCTTTCGGAACTCAGACTGGAAGAAATCCCAAGTGACCCGCTCTTTCGGAGCAACAGAAATTAAAGTCTTCCACCACTGATAAGCTGCATCTCGTAACTGTGAAATAACACATTTAATACTTTCTTCCGGAGTCAAAGACATTTCATCAAATACCTGGATTGTGTTCTCTAGCCAAAACTCGGCTCTATCAGCATCATCATCACTGGTAGCCCTGAACTCTTCAGCCCCATACTTGCGGATTTTATCTACCAGAGGCTTGTTCAATAGATTCGGATACATAACCAGAGGCACAACTGAAGTCTAAGGGGGATTAACCGGGGGCGGAGGTTGTGAAACAGTCGAGTTATTTATAACAAACTGCGTGAACCACTCACTCATCATCTGGAAGAAAGCTTGTTTAGCTTCTCCCTCTTGACCGCTCGTAGCCAGTCTCGAATCAGAGGGCGTTGTCCCTTGCACGGGAGCAGGTGCATTACTTTCTACATTGTCAACTACGGCTCTTTTGGGATCTATTACTATACGAAAATCACATTTTTCATGTCAGGATCCATCACACTATCACAGTTCAAATATATGGCATGTATAGCTAGACTCTGACAACTACGTTAGTCCGAGAATTGACTAAACCGTGGCTCTAATACCAATTAAATGTAACACCCCTAACCTGTATCCGTCGCCAGATTAGGGTTAAAGGCGTTACCAGATAGACCAAAAACTTTTATAGACATTTCATACAACCATTTATTAATTGCAATCAAAGTGTCCCTTTTATAGGTCAACAAGACCTATATCATACTTTAGAATAGGGTCGGGACTGAACCGAACACACACTAAAATTCTCAAAATTTTAAAACTTTTTTAAGTTATAGAAGCCACACGCCCTTCTGGGCAGGCCGTGTGCCTCCCACGGCTACTAGACACACCCATGTGTCCTGGCCATGCCAAATCAGAGCATGTATACTGACTTATCCACACGGCCACTAGGTACGCCCATATGCCATGGCCGTGTAACATTAGGCTAACTACTGACTTAATCACACGGCTACCAGGCACGCTCGTGTACCATGGCCGTGTAGACAAAACAGACCATTTACAAGGCCAAAATGCCACCCACATTAGGGTCATCCCTACAAGCAACATACCAATGCATTCCATGCCCATTTGACATCCAAAAACATGCCAAAGTAATCAACAAATCTTTACATTCAATCTCATTTCAAATCATACCAATTTGCCCAACTAAAACACTTATACATTCAAACATGATTCATCCACATTTACCTTTCACATAACCATTTCTTTTCCCAAACATACATACTCATTATGCATTCATAAGCTTACCATAGTCTTGACCATTTCATTAGCTACCAAGCTATACCAAATCATGCATCATATTTCATATTTACTCATGCATATCACCAACACATATCTAGCCACATCTCATGGCTATTTATACATATTTCAAACATAATCCAAAATGACTAGCCTATACATGCCATATTTAGCTATATACATATTTCAAGGTACCAAATTAAGTTGAGTAGTGTGATGATGATCCTCAACAGTCCCTGAGCCTTTAGTAGCTTTGATGATCTATAAAACAGAGAAAACACACACAGAGTAAGCTTTCTAAAGCTTAGTAAGCCATATACAAATAAACTTAGCAAAAAATACTCATAATCATATTGATACAATATCATTTATAGTTCTCAAAACAAATTCATCACATATTCTTTGGCTCACATGCTTAGCCATATCTTACCGCATTCTTCAACTCAAGTATCACATATACACATAGCTCATTCAAGCATATCTTCACATATTATCTCATCATTTCATTGCACATATTAATCTTAGTAAGTACATATAGATACTTACCTTTCATACACACTTAGTGTACATATCAAACGTACCTGATACGGATATACAATTCACATAGTCGTTCGTATATCAAATTTTCCCGTTGAACCGTTCGAAATCTAATAGAATACTTAGAGTCCTCGGAATAGTCGTACAATGCCAACGTCCCAGACGTGGTCTTACATGTAGTCAGATGACGATTCCATTGTCCCAAACAGGGCCTTGCACGAATCAATACGATGCCAATATCCTAGACATGGTCTTACACATAAACCTCATATCGATGCCAACGTCCCAGACGTGGTCTTACACAAAATCTCGAATCAATGCCAATGTTCCAGGCGTGGTCTTACATGATATCACATAACAGACACCTATGTCATGACATATATTATCCTATCTATTCCTAGGTTCAAACGGGACTTCTCGGACATTATCAACCTGTCGACTTATTCGTAACTCGTATTTCACATACATTCCATCTCAAGGATAGTCATGGCAATTCAAATTTCATATATATACTTAAATAATTCAAAGCAAATACATTTATTTGTATATCGACTTACCTCAGATTCGGATATTCGTTCGGACTTGATTATTCGACTACCTTCACTTTCCCGCGATCTAAGTTCGTTTTATTCGGTTCTTGATCTATACATATTCAAATTTAAGCCTTTCATTCATCAACTTCTTCAATTCAATCTAAAAACATACATTTAGGGTTATTTGCATTTTAACCCTTACATTTGCACATTTTATCAATTTAGTCCATTTTTCACAAAACATCAAATATATAAGATCACCATATATCCATGCTTAGCCGAATGCTCATGTATCTCATATAAGTCCAAACATTTCATCATATTCACAATCTAATCCCTCCAAATACTATTTCCACAATTTAGCCCTAATTAGCTAATTTCATCAAAAATTCAAGAACAAAACATGTTCATTTAACACATATCTTTCATTTAACATCTAAACTCATCACAAAGCTCACCATTTCATCAATGGCACATCTCATAAACAGTATCAATTCTTCAAATTACAACATGGGCTTGATAGTAGATTAAGCAACAATCTCAAAAACATAAAAATCATCAAAAACCAAAGTCAAAACATACCTTAATTTAGCGAAACCATAGCCGAATGCCCTAGCTTTCTTATTTCTTTCTTTTCTTCAAACTTTCGGCACTCAAATAAGATGATAACATTCATCTTTTCATTTGTTTGTTTTATTACAAACATACTAATATACATTTTACCATATTAACCCTTTTAATAAACATTAATAACATATATACATAAGGTCACTAGTGTCTTTTAAACATCCACTATCTAAATATTGGCATAATTGCCTCTCAAGGCCTCCTCATTTAAAAGCCACATCAAATATGTGTCTTTTCATAAAGCGTGCAAATTTTGCCTTCAATGCAATTTAATCCTTTTATCAAATTAAGCATACAGACAGACAAATTATCTTACGGAACATTAACACATGCTTAACCACATATCAAAGGCACAGAAAATAATATTAAAATATTTCACTGACTCGGATTCGTGGTCCCGAAACCACTATTCCGACTAGGGTCCAAACTGGACTGTTACAAGCTTTCTGCTGGTTATGCTACCAAGGTGAATGTTGGTAGTGTTTTGGAAATTGAGGCTATGGCTTTGTATGAAGCTTTGAAGCTGGCAAAAAGGATGATTGTAAATAAGTTGATCTTGAGATCTTACAAAAGGAGATGGTAAATACAAAAGTTTGTAAACATCAGAGAATTTACCCATATGTACAACGAGTAAAGAGGATGATGTATAGTTTTGAACAGATCGTGATTAACAAAATTAATAGAGAAGCTAATACAGTGGCTAACTGGGTTGCACACCAATTTAGTAAGGGGATGTGCTTTGAAGATTGGGTGTTGACACCCCCATCCTCTTTGGTTCACATTCTCAACAAGAATGGCTTATCTACACCTTATTAGTTTTTTTGGACCCTGCCCAAGATTTATAAATTTCTTTCTGAGTTGGACCTCATAATAAATTTTGGGTTTTTTTCTTGTTTGTAGATGTTTTACTCTTACAGAAACTTTGAGTGTTGTGTTGGTTTTCTTGATATTAATGAAGTTGTGTTTCTTTAAAATTTTATATTACCTCTAACATACTACAAAATCCTTAACACTTCAATCAAAATAGTCATAATGATTAATATAAAAATTAAGTAGAAGTGATTTTTTATAAGATACATTTTCATATGAATATATCTTTTAATGAAATATTTTTTCATAAAATTGTGTTTATTTACAAAATAATTTTATATAAAATTATGTTTTTATATAGTAACTTTACATATAAAGTATTTACTTAATTGTTTAAAATAATAAAATATTGTCACGATTATAAGGAACTAACAAATTTTAACTCCACTAACTAGGATAGTAATAATACTTTTATATACTTAAAGAGAGAGTATATGAAAGATTAAAGTTTTGAAAGACCAAAATAAATTTTATATTTAAAAAATTAAAAATAACCAAAAGTAAATACATCTTTTATGCATCGTAGAAGTACTTAGCCCAGCATTTGACATCAAACATTTTTTTATTTATTAATTTATTTAGTTGGGTGGGCCATTTGAGGAGAGACCAAATTAAATTCTTAAAAATAATCCAAAAGGAAACTGCTTGGCCCAGCATTTTTCATTTATTAATTTATTTAGTTGGGTGGGTGGGGCATTTGAGGAGACAAGAGAAGTGACTAGGACCTTGCGGGAGAAAAAAAAACGGAGGGGAAGGAGAGGATGGGGAAGTGAAATGTAGAAAGATAATGTCAAAATGTGGTTTTCATCCTTTTATAATTTTCTCCTCTACTTTTATAATGACAAATTATGATATTGATTTTTTTAATATATTCGAATTTGAAATTTATTCACTATGATTTAATTTGAAATAATTTTTTATCTACTTTTATAATATAATAATTAGTTATTTCAAATAATTAAAATGGTTAATAACTTCAATTAAACTATTGAATTAAATTTTTCATAAATATACTCATTCCAATAAAAATACATATGTTAGTATGATTAGTTAGAAAATGATTAAGCAATAAACTAATAAATTCAAATAATTAACAAAGTTAATAGTTTCGGTTAAAATGTTGAGGTGAAAATTTCCTTAAACATACTCATTCCAAAAAAAAAATTATATTAATATGATTAGTTAGAAGATGACTAAGACATAATTTACTTAAAAAGAGATTATTTTAAGAAAAATATACATGACATTATTTTAATTGACATGAAATAATTAATGACATTATAAACATAAAAAATTAAATTATGTCAAAATTAAAATATAAAAATTTGATCCTAAATTTTAAAATTCGTCCCGATAAAATTAAATTAAGATTTTGAGTTGTTGGTGATATTCAACCCATTATAATTAAACCATGTATATATACATCTCTTTAATTTTTAGAGGATCATGTTGATTTTGCTATGTAATCCTCTCAACAAATTGAAACCAATTGGGAATGATTTGACCTTTTTTGTTCTTTATAAGTCTTGATTTCTTTCTAATGTTTTTGGGTTTTGGCTTCCAATTTAGAGGGTGAAAAAACAAAATGTAAATAAAGTTAACCAATACAATTCTTCGATCGAGTCACTACACATCTTTCCATGTCATATCGACTTCAAACACACTGATTTTAAGGAAAAAGAAGGTAAATCAAGGCAGTAGTGAGCCAGGAATCGCTTTGAAATTATTTTTATACTTCTTTTAAAAATTTAAGTTTAATATCTATTTTGGCCCTTATACTATGCATAAATTCTCAGTATAGTACTACAAGAACTATTTTGGTCACTTCGATCATTCTGTCAATATCATTACCTCTTTCCACATTTTATTAAAACATGTTATTTGCTATAACTTAAAAGGCAATTTAACCAAAATTATAAAAAAAATTGTAAAATTATTATAAATGTAACATTTCAAACATAATGAAATAGATAAATACACAAATTTTTAACTTATAACAACAACAACATATACCAAGGTTTTTAGAAACAAGTTGATGGTTGAAACATTTAGGTTATCGGTTTTCAATTTGACCGATCCATTCAGTTTGTTCGATTTAATCAAATAAATTAATTAAAAATTCATAAAAAAATCGATTTAACAGTCTATAAAATTGATTTTTTTAATCTAATTCAGTTGACCTATAATATTGATTCAAAAGTCAATTGATTCAACCATCTTTTCAAATTAATATCTTAATAGATTCTCAATTCAATTGGTTTGATTTTGATATCACTTAAATTATTATTATTATTATTATTATTATTATTATTATTATTATTATTATTATTATTATTTTTAGTTTATCATAACAGCTTACCATTCGTCGTCTTGTACCGAAGAAAAAAAAAAGGAGAAAGTTTGGGAACAAGGGTGATAAGGTTTTTTCCGAAAGGTCTGACTCAAAAGGAGTAGATTTTTTTTTGTAATTTATCAAAGGTGGGTTTTCAAAAAGAAAATTCAATGGGGGCCTTGTGTGTCCATAATCAAAAGTCCCATCAAACAAACAAAAACTGTCTGATATTTTTCCATTCTGGCAATTGGCTGGCAACCAACATATATTCACGACATTAATCTCCCTTGCATCATTATAGGATTTAATCATTTGCAAATCAAGATTTGAAGATCTTAAGTCTTAAAACCCAAATTTCATTTTTCTCTTTCCACCAAAGAGACAATAGAGAAGGAGCAAAAGAGCCGAATTAGCCAAGTGGGCGAGCAGTGGGCCGACATGTAAAACTAGGGGTCACCTCGGGTGCATGCGCACAGAGAAGTCGGCCATCAGACTCAGATGATTTTGCCTCTTCCATTTTCAAACATCAATGCACAAGTTATCACAATCTGAGCTTAGCCCCCCCGGCCCCTGTCACTGCCACTACCTACCAAAAACATCCCTGAATTCATTGTCCTTCCTTTCTCCTCCTGTTATTGACTGTACTACATTGTATCTCCTTCAACCAACCCTCTCCCCCCCCCCCCAAAGTCAAAGATATTGACAAGCGAGACCCCGATTTTCATTGTTATAAATAGACATATTATCTCGAATTTGGTAAAAATAACAAAAAAAAAATAATTTCATACAATATCGATAAATAATAATGACATAATACATTATCATTAAATAAAATATAAGATAGTAAATGAATTATAAATAAATACTAAAATCTTAGACACTTAACTTTAATCCCTAAACTTTAAACTCAATATCTTTAATGTTGTCAACAATCTCTTAACTTAGTGATAAGAATATTATATTATGAGACATGAAAGCTTGAATTCAATTTGTGACTACTCTATCTCCCTCCCCCAATTATCCAAAAAAGCAAAAGCCCTAATCCTCAGAGTTATTAGTATTTATTTACAAGTTTTTCATAATTTTTCATTTTATTTAATGATAACGTGTCATGTTATTATTCATTAATGATGCATGAGACACATACACTAACAATACATCAAATATTTTTTCAAAAACAAATTAATTAAATGATTTATTTGATTTTATATGAAGAAAAATACTAAACTAGTTGTAATGAGTTTGTAAGGTTTTTTATGTTTTTAAAAAGGGATAAACCTTTAAATTATAAATGAACTTTGATTTAATGTGTAATTTGATATATGAACTTTGATTTGGTGCAATTATAGAAACTTTGGTTGTGGTTCAAATATATATATATATATGAAACTTTAATTCTGATTTAATTATATGCATTTAAAGAAATAAATACAACAATTTATTTTATGTCAGATTAATATAATTATTTGTATATGCAATATATAAACATCAAATTATACTATATAAATAATTGTGTTAATAATTTCCATATTTAGAACTGCACAAAAACAAAATTTGTGTATAAAATTACACATTAGATCAAAGTTCATGTACAATTTTAAATTTTTAAAATTTATCCCTTTTAAAAATTTGAAATAAAAAAATAACTTATGTTAGGATCATCCTAAAAAGCATAGTTTTTAGGCACCAATAAAATAGTGCCACATCATTAAATTTTAAAATTAATAAAGTATTATTTTACACTCATCTATATCTACTATCTTCTCCAACTTAATTTAACTTTAATTGAATTATTTAAAATAATTATTTTTTAAAATTATAAACAAACATTGTTTTCTTCTTTTACAGTTTTTAATCATTTTGCTTTTTTTTTCCATAAGTTAATATTTTTTTATTTTTGTACAACCAATTTTTTAAAAAAAATTAATTTCTAAATGGTGGGTTTTTTCTTTTTCCATTTTAAATTATTTTATATTCCATATTATACATTTTTAAAAGTAAAAATTATATTGCATTGAATCTTCAGTAAAAGGATTGTGTAAATTTTAAAGTTTCTCTATTATTTGATTTATATTATTTTAATTAATTATATATTTTTAAAAAAAAAAAAACCTAGAGTTGGAGAGTAAGTTGAATATGGATGAATGTAGTATAATAATTTCATGTCCTTACAATTTGATGATGTGACAATTTTATTAGTACCTAAAAATTTTTAATTTTAGAATATCCTAATATAACCTTAAAAAAATATTATTATTTGAATAGAAATGGTTCACAAAATTTACTCTCTCTCTCTTTTTTATCTTTTATTTTTAGTTTTTGTTTGTTAATTTATAAATACTAACAGAAAATGGAATTCAATTCAAGTAAAAAAATATTCTTTTATTTGTGAACCAAAGATGAAATGAACGAAATAAGTTTAATAGAACAAAATTCAACAATAATAACATGAACGAAATCAAACTATGAGAATCCATTTTATTTTTATTTTTGTTCCAAGTAAAATTTAAAGAAAATTCCATTTGATGTTTGATTGACTTAACCCTCCCCGACAAAAAAGAAGTACCAATTATATGTGCAGTGCATGTATTTGACTATCTACCCAAAGGCCCAACCCCATTGTTGATGTTATTTCAAACGTCTTATCTTTTACCCCATGAGAAAACCCATGTGACCAAATATTTAGTACAACCCATGTGATCAATATATACAGTGCTTTTAATCCCTTTCAAATTAGCGTGTCTTATAATGTAGAGTTAGGTATATATCCCTTCTTTTTTGGCAATCAAAATAATAGATGCAAGCCATGCCATAACTTTTATCCTTGTTTATTAAATATTTCAATTTTGTTTCCTTCCATTTCTGTATGAGTAAATCAAATGAGAAATCTGAGTGTTCTTAAAATGCGACATTTGTAATGACACATAATAATAATAATATGGGTTAGGGTAGGATAATAATTGGCCTTAAAACTGTTTTGGTCAGTCCACTTTTTTTATTATTTATATAATAGAAACTTGGTATATAATGTGACTTGACATCATTCAATTGCAAGCCATGTGCATAAGAAAGGAATCACAAAAGGCAAAAAAAAAAGTCCATATTTAATTCAATTTATACTATACCTATTACAACAATGTCCGCAGTCCAGTGCCAGCATGCAGCTAAGCTGTTTTTGTTTCCAGGAAAATATATTATTCATCATCTCCAACTGCATGAAAAAAAGAAAACAAAACAATTGTCAAATGAAAACGAAAAAGTGCGAAAATAACACACACAGCGGGAGGCACCAATTTTTAGCCACAGAATCAGCCGATCGACCATCGCGGTGGCTTGTTGTTCCTCAAACATGTGGCCCCCCTGTTTTTTTATTAATGTGTCCCTACAGAACACCAGGTCGTTTGATGTAATGACACGTGGAAATTTTGATATCAGGGAGGAGATGCCCTTTAGCCACACACATGCGGTGTCGGCCATTGAACACAACCACCTGCGTGGCTATTGTTCCTGCCTGAGAAACCCACAAGTTAGAGGAAAGGGGCCGATTTATATAGGCTACACCAGACACGTAGGTTCCTATGGGTTCTTTTGGTCATCTCTCGATGTTTCGTTGTTTCTTAATGTTGGGTTGATGGAAAAAGGATACCACTTACAGTTATTATGATGGGAAAATAAAAGAAACATTACGTAAAATCCACTTTTAATATAATGTGAAATGTGTTTTTTAGTAGCAAAAATTTTGTATTTCGTTACATGCCAAAATATAAAATAATTGTGTTACAAAAATTATAACCATTAAAAATATTTATAAACAGCATTAAAAAAACTGTGTTTATATACTAAAAAAATAAAATTTTAATATGATTGTAGTATCGTTGTACAATAATTATAATAAATTCTAAGTCGTTCCTAAAAAGGTTACACATTTTCGGATGATAATAATTGGGTAAAATTTTGCTATTAACATAGTTTGTAAATTTAATTCCTTTTATTTTAGTTTGTAAATTTAATTCCTTTTATTTTAATTAAATTATTTTTAATTCCAGTAATTTTTTAATTTTGGAACTTTTGTACTTGTTGAATTCGTTGAATTAAATTATGTTATAAGACTTATCACATGAGATAAATAACATAATCTAATTTAACGAATACAATAACTATCAGTTGGATTAAGATTAAAATTTCAAATTTCAAAAAAAATATAAAAACTAAAAAAAAAATTGGAGAACATAGCTTAAATCCGTAACTTATGTATAGTATAAGATTAATAGTAGGATTTGACCTAACAAATACTTAAGGTGTAAATGAACAAAACGTTCAATGAACTGTTCGTATAACGTTCGTTTATTTTCATTTATTAAGCTAAATAAACGAGTATGAACAAATTTTTTTTGTTCGTTTAATAAACGAACGAACACAAACATAGTGTGTCCGGTTCGTTTATGTTCATGAACAAGCTCGTTTAAAAGCTCGTTTATTGACTCGTTTATTTATTAATGATATTTTCTTATAAAAATTCCATTAGTATATATCAATAAAATTATCTTAAAACTCGTTCATTGTTCCATTAATATATATTAATAAAATTATCTTGGCTTGTATTTTTTTCATTTATAATATAATTATTAAAATTTATATTTGACTATTTTATATCTAAACAATATACATGTGTATGTATTTATTGTTTGTTTATTTATTTATTATTTATTAACATTGTTCGTGAACATATTCAATTATATGTTCAATTATATGTTCGTATAATGTTTGTGAACATGTTCGATTAAGTTAAATGAACATGTTCGTGAACATTAAATAAACGAACATGAACAAATATTTGAAATTCTTAATGAACACAAACTGAACACGAACAAGCTTAAAAATAAACAAACGAACATGAACAGAGGTTTGTTCATTCAAGCTCGGTTCATTTACAGCCCTACAAATGCTATCGTTTAGGTTAGGAGTGAAAATTTAAAATTCAATAAGCATAATGACTAAAATTGATCAAATTAAAGCATTGTAACGGCCCATTTTCTAGTGGTGTCGGAAACAGTGGTTTCGGGGCCACCAAATCCGAAAATTAAGTTTATAAATATTATATTTAATATTAACGATTTAATTGTGATTTTAAAAAGGTTTTTGATATTGTGATTTTTGTTTTATAAGCGATTTATTAAGTTCAAGTGGTATGACCTTAAGGTCAAGTGGTTTTAGAAATTGAGTGATCGGGACCTCATTTTTTATAAACCGAGTCGTAAATATTTACAGAGTGTAATTAAGGTGGTATTAAATTTTTGTTGAAAAATTTTATTGTTTCGATAGTTAATTAATTAAAAAGGACTAAATCGCATAAAGTGAAAAAGTTAAGTTCTAATAGCTAAAGGTATTAAATAGCTATAGAACTTTATAGTGGAAGTCCTTATATGGAAATTAGACCATTAGAGTTGGTAGTGGATGGTAATGGTTTGGCATTATTGAAATTTTGGTTAGTTTTCAAGGTTAAATAAGTAAATAATTAATAAAAGTTAATAATTCAACTGAATAGCAAGGTACAAAAGAAGCCATGGATGAAGCTTCATTCGGCCATCCCTATTTGTGCTTGTACGTGAGTATTTTTCGTCTCATTTTTAATAATTTTTATATTTTTGAGATCGTTGCAATTAGGTCTAGCTAGCCCATACCTTCGATTTTGAAATTGTTAAAGATTTTTAATGTTTCCATTGATGAATATTGTGATTTTTTATGTTAGATGACGAATTTGGAATGTTGATTTATATTTATAAGTATTTTGTTAAGTGATTTTGATGAATTTTTTGATTAGGGACTAATTTGTTAAATTGATAAAAGTACAAGGATTTAATGTGAAATTGTTGCATGAATGGGCTTTTTGGGATACCATGAACATTTGGATAAGCTCAATTTTGGGTAAAAATGGTTAATTTTCATGTTTTGGGTTCAGGGACTAAATTGAATAAAAGTAAAACTTTAAGGGCAATTTTGTAAAAATATAAAAATGACCAAATTGTATGAAATGAATTATTTTATTGTCTAAATTAATATATTGAATGAAATTATTAATTTATATCAAGATCAGGTGGAAAATCGAGAAAAATGGAAAATTACCAAAATGCCCTTGAATTTTGGTATTTTTGCAATTTAGCCAGGTAAGTTCGTATGAATTATACTATGTATATTGTTGATTAAATTGAATGTTATTATGTGAAATTTTATTGAAAATGAATCGAGATATATATATATATATATGTTATTATACAATTTGGCTTATAATGAAACGAGGGAAATTCAACGACGCACGACGACTATCGAGTCTCGTTTGAACCTTAGGAATATTTAGGATACAAATGACATGTCATTAGGGTTACCATGTTTTGGGTGCTAGTCCCGTACGTTCTACTGGTGGCTGAGTTTTCCGGCATGTGTTGAAGTTACTTGTCAGCTTGTGTGAGCAACACCGTGTAGTTACGTCTTGACCGTCAGCTTGTGTGAGCAGACCCATTGATAGCTCGAGAGTGAGCATCTATATGAGATATGAGATAGAGATGGTTTCGACCATGTGTTGGCACATAGTGTGCGAGATTTCTCGCATATCCGATATTATTCTAAATGGTTCAACGGGAAATGTGTTGTCTCGAGATGATATGAGTTCGATACGAACTAATATAGGTATATACATGAAATACATGGAAATGATAGTACATGATATATGATATATTGAAATGGATGATATATGTATATAATGAAACAATAGGATAATGATATGTATCATGACATGTACATATATGAATATCTTTGATATGTTGATACATGGTAATTATGTAAGTTGAGACAAGTAATGAACTCAAGTGTGACATGTTGAGAAAATTAGGTTATCAATGTTGAATTTATATGAAATATGTTCAAGTGCACAAACGTGTGTTGCTGTTTGATGCTTAGGCAAGTGCCAAGCTGTTGGTCGAATGGTATTATGTTTACTTATAAGTCGTATTGAAATGGTAAGTGCTCAAATGAAAATATGCTTGTACTCACGAAAAAGTGGTAAGGTTTAAATTATGCAAATTCTTATGAAATGGTTTATCATGTGATTAGTTCTAAAAGAGCTATGTTTAAATGCATTAGCTTGTGGCTATGGTTGATGATATGCTTGTGTCTTGTGTATTATATGTATGAAATGAATGATGGAAAAGACAATGATGAGTTAAATTGATGATATTATTTAAGCTAAAGAAAGTAAATGTAATGGAAAGTAATGACATGCAAACGGAAGGAAGAAAATTGAAAAAGATTTAAAGTTTATAAAATCCTACTTTGCTAGGGATGAAGGTATAAGTGATGCTGTGGAATTATTCAATTTGTGAGTTGTTGAATTTGGTTTCATGAATCGTGTGGTATTGGTATATGATTATTCTTGATATATATATATATATATAAATTTCATATATGAAATGGATAGATATGATTAAAGTTTATTCGAGCTTACTAAGTATTCATTGCTTACGTAGTTATTTTTCTTTAATTACAGATTATCAAAAGCTCGATCGGGTTGGAAGCTCGTTGGAGATTTATCACACTACCCGGCGATTATATCGGTAAATTTTGATATCTTGGTTAAGGCTATAATGACATGTATAGGTATTTTGGCTAATGCTAGCCTATGTGTTTTGGTTGTGGAAATGACCATTTGGTTAGTTTTCATTTTGGTCTTGTGTTGGTAAAATGATATATATTATAAGGTGTATATAAGTAGCCTTGTAATGGTTGATATATAACTTGTTATGGTTGAATGATGGTAGATAGAAAAGTAGTTGAATGAGCATATTAGATATGCCATATAACTTGTTGTGAATCAGTGTTTTGCTATAGTAAGCATATATGTATTTGATGCTAATGATTATGTGGTTCAGTTGGTACCTAATGGTATGTTTTGGTAAGTGATTTACATGTTGTGTAATGATGCAAACTTAGTTAAAAGTTAATCTATTATTTTGGCCAAATTGAGTACATCGTTATACATGTTTTAATGTTGTCATTTGAGGTGCCTTTGAGCATAGTGGTTGGATGTTATTATACCATATGTGTTTGGCTTGATTATGCATGATTTTGGTGCCTTTTTAGGGCTTATGTATATGTGCAAAAGGGATTATAGGTACATGTTGAAAAGGGTGAGAAAAATGGCTTGTAAAATAGCCTATTTTTTTCCACACGGGCAGAGACACGTGCGTGTGTCTCAGCCGTGTGTGACACACAGCTAGGAAGCACGGCTGTGTGTCCTCTGTAGTTTTCAAAGGGTTACAAGTCAAGTTTTACATGGGCGTGTGAGGTTATTTCGAAGGGTACACGGCTTGGCACATCGGCGTATGGTTTAGCCGTGTGACCCAAGTCAGTGAGTTACATGGGTACGGACACGGGCTAGGACACAACCTATTTCGAATGCCTACACGGCCTAAGACACGGGCGTGTCTCTTGGCCTTGTGAGTCACACGGCCGTGTGACCCCTGCAGTTGGTAAATTTTCATCTTTTCCTTGAAATTTCTATATGTTTCTGATTTAGTCTCGATTTGTGTCTAATGTGTTTTTAGGGCCTCGATTTGTGTCTAATGTGTTTTTAGGGCCTCGAGGGCTTGTATAAGGGACAATATGTATGCTATTGATTGGTTTTGTTATGATTGATGATATGAATGAAATGTTTTAAAATTTTTGATAGTTCTGAAATGTAAACTCTGATAATGCTCCGTAACTCTATTTCAACGTCGGATACGGGTTAGGGGTGTTACAAGCGTTTTGTAACATCCCCACTTTCTTTTTAAAAAAAGAAGAATATTTATAGTAGAAGTTTTTTAATAGGTGATCTATAAATAAATAACAGTGCAAAAAATTGTGATCGTTTTTAGAGGAAATTGTCAGACATGAAAACATAGAGAATTATTAGTCGAAGCATGTGGTTAGGTTAAAAATTCGGTATCGAGTTCAAGGACTAAATTAAATTAGTTGAAAAAGTATAGGAATTAAAGTGCAAGTATTCCATTTTTATTTTGATGGAAAGGACTTGATGACAATTTAAAAAAAAATCAATGATTTCATGATATCTTTTAAATTATATTTTTATTAAATAATTTTTATTTAATATTTTATTTAAAATAGTAATATTTTAATAAGTACTATTATAATATATGTAAAAGAGAGATCAACATCTTTCTTCATTTTTAGTTTTTTTTTTTATCATTTACCAAAGTTAGGGGAAGAAAAACGAATTTCTTTCATCATTTCCCTTCAAATTCAAGTCAAAATTTTCATAGATTTTGAATCTTTGAAGCTTGTTTTACATATATGTACAATTAGTTTTTTTATTTTATCAAGTACATTGAAAGTTGCCATTAAAGGATGTTGATGAAAGCTTAAAAAACTTAAGTGAAATAAGTATATATTTTTTTATAGGAAATGATTAGAAGATGAATTCTAACTTGTTAGAAGCGTGAAAAAGAAATAAAAATGGATGGGAAGTCTACTTGGTACATTCGGTCATGGTGAAGGGGGAGTAGAAAACTTTGGCCACTTTGTATAATATTGGTGTTAAATGATAGCTTGTGAAGCAGTGAGTATTCTGATGAAGACAGAATTGAAAACGGATAATTGAGTCAAAAGAAATGCGAATTTCGAATTACAAAACTTAAGTTGTCAACTTGATGAACCATGCATATTTAAGTTTGTTATTATTACTTTTAGGATTATAATGGATAAATGTCATTGTTTCGTATTGAGTTACTTTTATTATAGCTAAAAATGAAGCGAGCATCTCAAGGAGGAAGGCGAAGAAAAGAAGCAAAGCGATTGAAACTTAGATTTGCACTAATATCTTATTTTTATTACATAATGCTTTTAGTATTTATTTTATTATGATTAACTATATAAATTTTATTTTTATGAATTTTGAATGAATTTTGAATGGTTTAATTAGTATTTAAAAGATTATATTTTGAATTGAAAACTATGATTTCAATGATAAAATTAATAAATTCAAGATTTTGAGTTGAATTTAAATATTAATATTTCAAATGGTTGAACAAGCAAATGTATAGCACGTTTTGTATTGGAAGCCTAATTTTATATTAGGCGATATATAATTTGAACATGAAATAAAACTGAAATGATAAATTTTTGAGATTATGTGACTCAAATCCCGTCACTTGTTGAAGAAATAAATACAGTGGCAAAATAAGAGGATTTGTATTGTGCGAATTAAATTAATTATGCGGTTTTGAATTTGATTAAAAAGCTTTTTTTGTCAATATCGTAATATTAAAGTTTATTAATATTAGAATCTTTCTTTTATTGTGATGTTATTAATTATATTTATAATCAAGTTTTAATTTGTTTCTATCAATTAATTTATATTCAATACTTATGTAATGATTTATATGATATTAGCACCACTGAGCATAAAAAAATATTTAGCGTACAGTTTGTTTATTTTCTGTGTCTAAGTAAGTTGCTTCGGCAACGGAATATGGTATTTTATATTCGGATCCAACAACTGGGTCACATAGAAACTAAATTTGCAACTTACATATAGTGCATGGCCTAATAGCATAATTTAACCTAATAATTAATATTTAATTAAAAGAAAACCGGTTGCCTAGCAAAAAGAAAAAGAAACGGTCCGAATATTCCAAAACTCCAAATATGGAATATTTATCTTAAAAGTATGCATAATTTGAGTATAATTCAGTTCACTTAGCACAACAACATCCCTAGATAAAATAGGTAGAAGAAAGCAATGTGTTGTTTGTAGACTTGGACAGTTTACATTGATTGTTGATTATGGGATTTGACTTTGATTCTCCAATCTTTCTATTTCAGATGTATTTGTCGTGAAATACCAAATTTTTTTAACTTAATTAAGAAATAAAAGAACCACAGCGAATTAAGAAAATTTTAATTTAAGAATCTCTTATACAGAATAATATGAGATTCAAAACATCTTCCAGTCAAAGGGGTTGAAGAATCAATTCCCCGTTTCTTGAATTAAACATTTGTTATTTTTGATTGTTTGATTAGATTAAACCCATGTTAGGAAATTTCTTTGTGAATCTCAAATTATTATGTCGAATTTAATCGACAATTGTTGAACAAGTTGAGTAAGCGAGGGATATATCGAATCTCGTACCGTAAATCACATCCTTGGTATGCAAGTAATGGTAATCGACTGATGCTTCCACTTACAGAAACAAAAGAGCAGAGAAAATGAGGATAACCTATAAACAATAATTAATTAATTAAATGAGCCCCAACATTGGGCAGAGCTGGGCACTGTTCTGTCTCAATTTTCAAGACTGGACTAGATTCAGCCAATAGAAACACAGCAATAATTTTCTATTGGATCAAATTAGATATACTGACTAGCTTCATGTGAAGTTTTAAAGAAGATTTATTTATATAATAAAACTTTTGCATAGAGAACTAAAGTACAGACCTAACAAGCTAAATGATGTGATTTGGTGAGCACAGGTGGCAAAAACCCATATGATGCGAGCCATCCAAGGCTATGGTCCAAATGGCATAACTGCTAGCAGCCTGTTAAAACTGCCTTTCTACTTCACACTGCTAAGGCTAAAGACGGCTGTTTTAACAAAGGTATGGGATTTGGGTTGTGGGACCACGTGGCGGTGGAGCCCCTTAAAGCAAAAACTCAGGATATGGTCATGGAGACGGTGGGTCCCATATTTAGGAGAGAGGCATAGTTAGTTTGTTTCGTCGCTTTGTGTCTGGTTTGCTATAAAATGGGCTTTCAATCCCCTTCTGTCTCTCTCACATACATTCTCTTCTCCCTATTTCTCTGCCTATTCTTCCTTTGAGTACTCTGTAAACTCCTCTGTTTCAAATCTCCTCCTCCTCCTCCTCCTCCTCTTTATCTTCACATTAACATCTTAACACTTGGTTCTTTTTAGACACCTTAATATCCACAAATGGGTAAGTTCTTTATTGTTGTTATTCTGTATTTTGGGGACCTATTGAGAACTGTGGGCTTTTTAGCTTTTAAGGTAGCTTTTTACTAAAAATGCTTTGTTTTGTTATAGTGAGTTTCTTAGAAGAGAGAGCAACGAATATGGGTGGTGGTGGTCAAAATATAATGACTGATGCAAAATCTGTCCTCAACATGTCAATCACAGTGACGGTATCAGCTCAAAAGCCGCCAGCACCTCATGGTTATATCTCCATTTCAACAAAGAGGTTGCTTCACAACCTTGAAATCAATGCTGGGGCAAGAGCCAGTGTATGGGTTGATTCCATGAGAGCTTCTTCACCAACTCATATAAAATCCACACCTGATGATCAAGGTTCCTGGAATGTAAGTTCTAAAGCTATTTCAACACTTCAATAAAAATGGGTTTGCTCTTTCTTCAACCCAATAAAGATTCTGATTTGTTTTGTAGCTACACCATCCATCTGCCCTGGAGATGTTTGAGCAGATAATAGATGCATCGAAAGGGAAACAAATAGTAATGTTTCTGGACTACGATGGCACACTTTCACCAATTGTTGAGGATCCAGATCGAGCTTTCATGTCCAACAAGGTTGCCTATTTGTCTTATATAAAACTATGGTTAACCTTTGTATAACCCTTTTGGGTATTTTCATCAATACTTACTTTTTCATGCTTATGTACACCAGATGAGAAAGACAGTGAGAAAGCTAGCAAAGTGTTTTCCTACTGCTATAGTGAGTGGCAGATGCAGAGACAAGGTACATTTCCTGGCCACAAATTTTATTCTAAAAAAAAAACATACCAACTTTTTCCCCCGAACTTAAATATATTTTTTTCATTGTTTTTGCAAATTGTAGGTGTATAAATTTGTGAAATTAGCTGAACTGTACTACGCTGGAAGTCATGGCATGGACATTAAAGGGCCAGAGAAACGTTCCAAAACTGACAAAGTGACAGAACATGTTCTTTTCCAACCAGCAAGTGAATTTCTTCCCATGATTGACGAGGTTTACAAACAATTGGTTGAGACCACCAAATCAACTCCAGGAGCTAAGGTGGAGAACAACAAGTTCTGTCTCTCTGTACACTTCCGTTGTGTTGATGAAAAGGTAATAAAAAAAAGCCAAATTACTATTATTAACTTAGAATTATTCCGACTATTTTATTGGCACTTGACCCTTTGCTTCAAAACAACAGAAATGGAGTGAACTGGCACAACAGGTTAAGTCAGTTTTAAAGGAGTACCCCAAGCTACGACTAACTCAAGGCAGAAAGGTTCTTGAAATCCGTCCTACTATTAAATGGGACAAAGGGAAAGCCCTTGAATTTTTACTAGAATCTCTTGGTAAGTTGGTTTTTTTTCTTTAATATAAATAATATTTGATGTATTGAGGGGATGATGTGTACTAACAGTTATTATAAACATCTTTTTATAGGATTCGCTAACTGTACTGATGTTTTCCCTGTCTATATTGGAGATGATCGCACAGATGAAGATGCATTTAAGGTATCCAATGCTCAAAATTAAGGACAAGGGATGTCTTTGCTTTATTAAACTTGTAGATCTTGTGCTAACAGTTGTGTTTTTTTCCCCATTGTTATTAGATATTGAGAGACAGAGGACAAGGTTTCGGAATTCTTGTCTCAAAGTACCCCAAAGACACCAATGCATCATATTCTTTACAAGAACCAGATGAGGTAAGTTCTAAAACTAGCACAAACAAGTATTATTTTATTTTTGTTTTGGTAACTTAACATAATCTTTCCTTTCTTGCAGGTTATGGATTTTTTACGGCGTCTGGTTGAATGGAAACAATTATCTATGGGAGCTTAATCCAAAATCTAAAAGTTAGGAAAAATATTTGTCCACCCTAGCAAAAAGAAATATAAAGGGTTGGGACGAAATTATGTAGTAAATTCTTATTCAAGATAAAGAAAAATGAACAAGAAAAAAAAGAATATATATATTTATATAATACATGTATTGTATCTTTAGGCTTGAAGGCCTTGCACATCTTGTAACTAGCATGGTACAAGGGTAATGACTTGTAGCTTCATAATTCGTCTATTATGCATAGAAATGTTACTCTCCTTGTTTATCTCTTTATCCCTCTTATTAACAAAAGCAAAGTTTACGTTGCTTTGGTTCTTCATTTAATTTTTTTAATATTTATGTTGGATATATATTCAAATATAAGTATTGAGAAATGGTTCAGCAATTATAATGCCTAGTCTAAAAAATGATTGAACATACTCATATCTAATGTTTACTTACATTGGACGATAACACTTGAATATGAACAACATAAAAAACAAAACTATCTCATTTTCACTATATCTGTGATGAATATAAAGTTTTCTCGTGGAAGGGAATTATAATATTAAGCATATTCATTGAAAATTGATTTAAAAAGTCTGATGCGCTACTTACCACTTAAATTTCAGGTACTCAGCATATGCATCTGCAAATTTAATTTTAAGTTATTGCTTTTGTTTTTGTTAACTCAAAATAAAAATCTAAGCCTACGCTTATGCTTATGCTTTTAACTTTAATCTAATTTCTTTTTTGGGTACAAATTTCTCAGCTATTATCCAACCTTGTCTGTGAATAAGTTCATTTTTTTTTTAGCTTTTTCTATAAAGAACGCTGCCTTTGTCACTTCATTAGTGGACAGACAGTTTGGTATTTAACTGAGTGGACACTGTAAAAGGACAAACTGAGGGAGGGTGGAGAAGATATATAGTCTTTTAAAAGTGAAAGAATTTGATAGAAAACATGATGTATTTGGAATATAAAACAAAAATGTATAATTGTTGATACAAAGGTACAATAAAGAAGAAATAAAGAGGAGGATGTGGTGGTGTTGATGGAGGCCGTTTCACTCAATCGGGACAGAGAGTAGGACGTTATAGAGACTGGAGGTGAAGAAAGTATGAAGACTAAGTGCTGAAGGTAAGTTGACAGAGTATAGGCAAGTATATTCGAGAGTTGATCCTCTCTTCATTGTTTTAGGGGCTGTTTATAGGTGAGATCCTATGCAGAATAACATTAATATGTTGGACTTGCAATCAAGCCATCATTGTGAGATATGTGGGGGTGGATGTCTTCAATGGAACAAGAATATCTGTGACAAGACATACCATGTTATTCATTTTGATTAAAGGTATGGAGCAGTTGAACTTACGTGGGGTTTGATGACTAAAACGATCATGTCTTTAACAAAAGGCTAAGTGGCTAAGATGAGGAGTGAAGCTTCTAGCGACCTCTCGATTTGTGGCAGGTGGAGTACATCCTTCAGGTGACTTTTCGATCTGCCACATGTCTTTATTCATGGAGGTATAACAATAATAATAGTAAAAAAATCAGTATGAATGTTTTAATGATTCTCAAGATTAAAATCATATGTGAAACCTTTAAAAATAAATGAAAATTTAACTTATATTCAAAGCCTTTGAAAATTATAGAATATGTATGCACACAAAACATTGAATAAATTATAAAAATTGTAAAGATAAAAAAGGAATATTTGAGGGTATATATAGAGTCTTGAAAGTTCTTATAGAAGGTAACAAAATGAGTGACGAGCCTCTAAATGGTTGCATTATTACCGTATCAATTGAGGATAAATAGATGCGAGTGTTATTGACCTGTAGGTTGCCACCTTTATATTCGCACCTTGCTTTCAACTCATTCTAGGGGTTATAATTACATACATGTCTCTGAAAAAAACCATGTTTTACAAAAAATCTCTTATTCCATCAGCATCTTCAATAAAGGAAAAGGTAAAAAAAAGGATATTCCAGCCCCTGGCTTTGGACTGAAATCTAGAGTGGAATAGATTCAAAAGTGGTCTCCTAATGCTCTTCGGATTTATTTTATTAATGTCTTTTCTCTTTCTCTTTTGGTACATATAGTTTATTGTAATTATAAACGTAATGAATATTATCATATCAACAACAAATATCAATTTTATGCTAACGTGTTAGTGATTTAATGGCAAATGCTTCGTTCCATTATGTTTGGAGTTTAAACCTTGTGTGCAAATCATACCTCATTCAAAGATTTGTATGCTTGTTTTTGTTAACAACAAGAAAGATTTTTTAACACTAAATTGTATACGGATAAAGATAAATTTAGCCTTTTATCGTTTACATTTTTTGTCAATTTGGTTCTCAACCTTTTAAGAAGAGTAAAATTTGATCATCAATCTTTTAAAAATAGTTGAATCATTGTTTTTTAACAAAAAATATTGACTAAAAAGTTAAACTTTTAAGTATGGTAGCCCACATGACAATCTACATGTAATTTATGTTAATTTTTCTTAATTTTTAATGACTTTTTATAATTTTTTAAAATTTTGAATATTTTCATAATTTTTAAATTATTTGTTTACATGACATATAAGACAATAATGTCATGTCAGCATGAAGTACATATAGATTGCCATGTAGGTTTCCACGCCAAAATCATTAAAAAAAATTAATGTTTTGCTTAAACATTTTCTTTAAAAAAAGTGTTATATTTAATGTCGATAATGGCAATAAGAATGATCACAAAACAATAAGAAAGAAAAATAAGAACACACATATCTTACGTGGAAAACTTTTATTAAGAAAAATCACGGAAAGAAGAAGAGAAATTCACTAATGTTGAAAAACTAAAAATACAAGAAGAGTTCGGCTACTCCTATTATAAGGGTTAAACAATACTGTTATAATTAATGTCTAATAGAATAAGTATAGTCATATACAAATTCAATTTGTGCTGGATTCGGGTTCTTCGTCTTCACAGATCTCCCTATTTTGCCTCTTTATTTTATTTCTTTACAAGTGATGGGATTCGGGTAACACAACTATAACAAAAAGTAATTTGACACTTTTTTGAAAGTTTAATGATCAAACTTAACTTAAGAAAGAATAAAAACTAAATTGACAAAAGATATAAGATAGAGGACTAAATTTATCATCCTACCAACTGTCTAATTAATTCAATAATTATCTCAACTAACTTTAACCAAGTAACCAAAACCTACACATTTTAACATGAAATAAGAATGACCTTTAGTAAATTTGTCTTAATTGCACAACCTTACTATTGATATGATAAATAAGGTTTGTACTAAGAGTCGAATTATATTTTATTCCCTCTACTTAAAAAATAGGTAAATTAGTCCTTATATGTTAAAAAAAATGTAAATTAATTTTTCTCTTAAAAAAATTCATTCATTTGTGCTATTAAGTAATGATTTGGCATTTAAAAAAAATGCAAGTGACATGGAATTAAATGATGAGTAGGGTTAGACAAAAGTACCACAGAGGTCCTTATATTAGGAATCAGATTGCATTTTGCCTCTTTTATTAAAAAAATGCAAATTAGTTCTTATTAAGTTAGATCAAAGAGCAAACTCACCCTTTTGTCAGAAAAAAATTATGTAAGTGACATGGAATATTTTAAGGATGGTAGGATTACATAAAAGTACCGTATAGGCCCTTATACTAGGAATCGAATTTCATTTTGCCTCTTTTACTAAAAAATAGGCAAATTAGTCCCTATAAGTTAGATCAAAGAGCAAACTAACCCTTTTGTTCAAAAATTTTTTTTTATGTAAGTGACATGGAATTTAAAGATAGTAGAATTAGATAAAAGTAACATATAGGCCTTTATACTAGGAATCAAATTGCATTTTTCATCTTTTACTAAAAAAATAGCCAAATTGCATTTTTCATTTTTCATCTATCTCTATTGTTTAGTGATGAAGCGGCTAATGAAGTAACTAAACAATGAAAATGATGTGCCACAAGTGTCTTATATGATGCAGCATTTTGCCAGGTGAACAAGTGTTTAAAATTTAAAAAAAATCTCAAAAAATTAAACAAAACTTTAATAAATTATTTAAAAATTAATAATTTTCTATAATTTTTTAATTATTTAAGAAATCACTCTAAAATAAACCTAGACAATGAATATTCATTTGTTTTGGAGTTTATTTTAAAAGGATTTTTGATAACTTGTTATAATTCTTAATGCATTTATATTCCTCCATTATTGATCATCTTATTCAATATTAATAAACTACTATCTTATGCAACTGACAACTGTCGTGGAAACTTAAAAACCCTCCATAATTGGCATTTGTTAATGTCTACATTTCTGTTTCTCCTATTATTTATTCCTCAAACAGAAAAGCTTATGAATACATTTAATGGCATCCCCTAGAACCAACAACAATAGCCTATTGACTTTTTCTTCTTTTTTTAGCTTAAGAATCATCAAAGCCAGGGAAGATTTGGCGGAGGGTGGCCCCATTTTTATATATTATATCATAAAAATGCATGGCATTTAATTCAGCTGCTGAGTCAAAAGGGTAGGTTTATGAGGGTAGATATTTGGAAAAAAGGTTGCTCTCCTTTTTATTAAAACGTGCATGACAAAAACGCAATTTAAATCCAACAAATAATAACCAGATACAATCTGGGTTTCTCTTTTCATTCCTTTCCATAAGAACAAATAATAGCTTAATTTGGTCAATGCTGCTGCATTCATGTGCAACTTGATACTAAATTGAGACACACATTTTTCATGTTCTCAAATGTTCTTTTATTACATCAATAATTGTTGCAAAGCTACATCCACGAATTTTTTAAACTATAGTTTATTAATATTAATAAATGAAACCACTAGGCTGATTTTCTAGCTAGTTTTTTTTAAAGATGTTTTTATTTAAATCTAAAATGTAATTCAAGTGATTAATGTAAGGTTTTTGACTCCTTTTGTTTTATATATAAATCCAAAAGCTTGATGAACTCAACCAATAGTTACACCTCGTAGAATGGGGAAAATATTCTAAATTTATTGAAGCCCCTTTATTATTGGAGAAGGAAAGTAATAAAAATATTAAAGAATAGATATTTATTAGATATTGGGGGTATATGTATGAGCCAAATGAGGAAAAAAATATTGCCATTTGTATAACTACACTACACATGTTAAGATTAATCTATTTTTGCTTGTGCCAGTGTTAAATTATTATTATATTTACCTGCCTCGATTTTCAAATACCATAGATCTACATACACCCTTTCCTCAGACAAGGGAATTGAGTTGCCATGACTAGCAAACATGATATTGAAATCCAATTTTAAAAAACACATTCATTATTTGAAGAGTAATAATCTTATGATCGGTCTTGAAACCCCACGGATATAGAAATATTAGGTTATGATAATGTGTATGCTAGTAGTCCCTATAGAATTGCTCACAAACAGCCTGACCCATTGAGTACATAGATTTGGAGGAACCCCACATGCGAGAAGAAGACTTCATTTGTTTTTATTCAGAGGCTATCTTTGTTTTGAAAGGATAGAATGGATA
Source organism: Gossypium australe (assembly GCA_005393395.2). Classification (NCBI taxonomy): domain Eukaryota; kingdom Viridiplantae; phylum Streptophyta; class Magnoliopsida; order Malvales; family Malvaceae; genus Gossypium; species Gossypium australe. Next base: position 47,426 of record SMMG02000075.1, read on the forward strand.
ATAATCTTTTTGGTTAGGTTTTTGAAAGGGAAACCCACCACTAAGGTTGGGGAATCTATGGTTGAATGAGGAGTTGGAATCCACTTAAAGGGCCTTGTTTGATGTGAATATATATATATATATATATATATACATATAAACACATTGATTTCTTGAATAGGGACATTAACATGGTTCCAAAGCTGTTTCTTCTTCTTTTTTTACAACCTCGGCTCTTTCGTACGTGGAAAGATGGACTCCACTAGATTCATCCAACTCCCATGATTGGTGCCTTAGCTGAAATAAAACCAAGTTTAAAGCCTCAATTATTGGCAATGGCAGAGAAAAGGAGACACAATTTCCCCATGCGCCCTCTTTCTCTATTCTAATCTACCCTACTCTTTCAGTCTTATTTCAGTCGGCATCCTTAATTTTACAGCAAATTACAGGTTGTGCACACTTAAGTGTTTATTATCATCTAATTTAATTAGCTTAAGATTTAAAGATTTATGAATAGTTCCATCCTCCTACCCTACATTCAAGAACCAATGCATGGGAGCCTCATAGAGGTAAAACACTGGGAATTCGTTCATTTAATATTATCCCAATAGGAACAATTAAATAACGAATCCATACTCATTGTAAATGGTGATGAAAGAATATGTATTTTGGTATATATATTGTTTTTGATATACATAATAACATGGCATGAGAGAGGAACCTTTGGTGCATTTAGTTGTCAGATTTCATGTTAGATCGATCAATGGGGAATGATCCTGTAGCGTTACGTGTCAAATACTTGGCAATACTTTTAAAAATAATAATTTTCCAACACGTGTAATGCTCTTGAGAACCGGTCCCCGTCTTGAAATATACTATATTACTATATACTATATATGCAGATATATGTAATTGATCATAATGATGAACATTGATTTGGCGGGATGTGTCTAGAACTGGGTTTCACATGGATTAGCATGTGACACAGATGCTGAAGAGTAGTGTAGAAGAAGGCATGGAAGAAGAGGTTGAAAAGAGTCGATGAATAATTGTGAAGGTGTTGATGGGTCATTGGTAGGGTTTACATTTTACAGGATATATATTTGGAGTTGAATAAAATGATAATATGGGGGACGTGAGGACGTGTAAAAAGAGTTCATGCTTCAATTCTTACGGTAACTTTATTAGGTAACTTGCATGGAAAGGAAATGTGGAATGAAAATAAAACAAGAAAAAAAGAGGACAGGGAAAACTACGAAAAGTATATCTTCACTTAAGCAACCTTTTCTTTTGGTAAGTTCTTAAACAAACTTTAAAATGCATGAATTTTGTCTTTTTTTCTTTTTATGTTACAGACAAAGTAGTCATTAATATTTAATTTCTTTGTCAGCTATTGCTAGTTTAATTAAATTTGACTTTTAACCATTTGAAAAAAAGTAAATTTCACGGTATCGTTTTAAAAATATTAAATTATTTTTTTTAAAGTTTAAAGGTATAAAAAACACTCAAATTTCTTAAGCAAACAATTAAGCCATTATTTTTCTTTTTTTTTTTGCACTTAATTAAGTATCTAAACTATCAAAATGTAACAAGAAGGCCGATTATTAACTTTAACCGCTAAAGTTAACAATTCCATTTTTTTTTCATGTATCTTTATCATGTGTCATGTTGTGGTTGTGATTTGTGGCAAAAAAAGATAAAAAGTATTAAAATTAATAAAAAATATATTTAAAGTATAAAAAACTATAGAAATTTATTAAAAACATGAACGTCCTAGACTTCTTTATACAATTTTCTTCAATTTTTTCTCTCAATTTAATACTTCTTTAATATTACTCAGCTTAACTTCTTACCTCTCATGATACGAAATTGGTGAAGAAACAAAGAAACGATGAGACATAGAAACAAGAAGACTTTGCACTATTTTGATATATAAGAATAAAAGATTCAATGGGACAGTTTCAATCTTCCTTTTATTTTTTTTTATTTTTTAATTTATAATTATTTATTTGTTTTTTTTATACATATAATCATTTTCATTAGGTTTTTTTATACATTTTTTGAAAATTTAAAAAAAATTCCAATTTTTTAATAAATCTTAAATATTTTCTATAATTTTTAATAATTTTTATATTTTCTCTATTTTTTTATAATTTTTATTGATTATAATAATATTTTATTATTTTTCGTCACATATCAAATCATGACTTCACACATGGCAAAGATAAAAACTTATAATTTTTATAATTTTTTAAAATTCTATATTTTTATATATTTTAATAATTTTTTATTTTTTAATCTTTTAATCTTTTATTGATTTTAATTTTTTTACCATTTTTTCGCTCTGTGTCACAACCATAGTATGACACATGGCGGAGATACTTGAAAAAAAGAAAGAAAAAAACTCAAGGTTATTAACTTTAATAGTCAACCGTTAAAATTAATGGTTAAAGGATTTTTTTTGTTACATTTTGATAGTTCAGATACCCAATTGAGTGTAAAAAAAAAAAAAGAAAAGAAAAGGCTTAGTTGCTTTTTTTAAAAAATTTCAAAGATTTTTTATACCCTTAAGCTTTTTTTTAATGGAAACATTGACTACAACATTAAATTTTTAAACATGATATCCGGCATTCACATGTACTTCATGCTTTTTTTAAAAAATTTTTATGGACTGATATATATTATTTTTGAATTTATTTATATATTTTTAAAATATTTTTAATTTTTTTATTCTTTATTGACATGACACTATTATGACATATAAGATAAATAATGTCATGTCAATATGAAGTACACATAACTGTCATATGGTTGCCACACTACTATCATTAAAATTTAATGCTTTAGTTAGTATTTTTGTAAAAAAAATATTTTTACTTTTTTTGAAATTGCTAAATTTAACTCAAAAAATAAAAAAAAGTAAATTAACAAAAAATTATAAACATTAAAGACTAAATTTATCATTATATATACTATAACTAAATTAATCTTGAATTATATATGAGATTTAAATTTTAAACCTATTAAATGTCAACTTCTAAAAATAATTAAATAACTTGAATAAATTAAGTTTATGAATTTATTCTCCTATGATCATAAATGGCAGCATAAAGTTAGATTTATTTCATTTTATTTTACCTTTACCTTGTTCATCCTCACTAATTGCCTGTTATTTTCAAAACAAAGCATGTTGTACCATATGCCACCTGCGAGTTCCTTTTATTTTTTATGAAAGCAAATCAAAGGGAAAAAAGGAAGAGTTAGTGCGTACCAACTTCACGCGATTTGCGTTAATCATAAATATATATTAGTGAATCATTGGTGATCGAACTCAAACCCAATTTTTAATTCTTGTGGTGATTGCGGGTGTTTGCACGTTCCAATAAACTTCCCAGCAACCAAATCAATAAGACATATTTCATTCTCTAAATTTTTTTCTTTTTGAGTTTAAAAAAAATTGTTATCATGAACCGTAGATGAAATATATCTTAATCATACTAAGATAAAAACTTTGCACCAACAAAACGCTGCAAAATTAAATGAAATAATTTAATTCAAGACTTAAAACTTTAAAATCTTATGTTTAAATCTTGTAATGTTAATTTAATCTAAATTTGTTCTGATGAATTATTATTCAATTTACTATTTGTAATTATTTATTTTGATTGTAATTATTGTAACTTGTAGTTTTTTCTTTAAAAAATTAATTTACCTTTTAATTTTTGTAAAATACGAGTTGTAAAATTAAATAATAGAAAAAAAAGGAAAAAAATATACATTTTTTTACACATTTGTTCACCGGTGTAATAACATGAGGAAAAATGATTTTTAATATTTAATACATATGTGTTAAAATAGTTAAAAATAAAATAAAGAATAATTAGTACAAAATTAAAGGGTAAACTATACATGTAACAGTCCGATTTAGGGGCTAGTCGGAATAGTGGTTTTGGAACCACTAATCTGAGGTCGGAGAAAATCATTTTCATGTTATTTTATGAGTTAGAGTATGATTATATAAGTGCATGAAAATTTTAGTGCTTTAATTTTAGCGATTTCATGCTTAATCGCGAAAAAGGACTAAATCGCATAAAGTGTGAAAGTTCTATTTTATAAGCTAAAGGTGCCTAATAGCCATAGAATATTAATTGGAGGTTTTCAATGTGCAAATAGGCCCTTAGACATAAGGTGGCCAGCCATAGAGGGCAAGAAAGTAAAAAATTTGGTCAAGTAGGTGGATTAGATGGACTAAATTGGGATTTTGTATTAAAATAAAGAAAGAAAAGATATCATCTTTTCTTCTTCATTTCTCCACCGGAAAAAAACAAGAAAAATAGGGGTTTTAAAGCTCAAAAATTTCAACAAACTCTTCTCCCTATAAGTAAGTGATTTTAATGGTTTTTCTTGATGATATTTGTACTTTTGGAACCCCTAAAGCTTAAGCTTTCTAAAGAAGGGGACTATTTTATAAAATGGTGAAGAGTTTAGAGTTTTTCCATGAGAGCTTTTAAGTTGTCTGCTGCATTTTTATGGAAGAAAATGGGTCTTAGTTGTTAAATGAACAACTTTTGTGAAAGGTGTTACCATGAAAACACCTAAAATGACCTTTTTGTAAAGGTTGTAAAATATGTAATAAATATGTGAAATGTTGAGTTTTGACGGTAGTCATAAGAGAAATAAATGTTCACCTAGGCTCTTTAAAGAGAGAAATTTGATTAGAATTGATTTCTGAGCCTAGGGGTAAAATGGTCATTTTGCAAAAGTAAGGGCAAAATAATAATTTTGCCAAAGCATGATTATTGAAATGCATTAGTTAATGTGATAATTAAATGAGCTAATTTTCTATTATAGATTAAGAAGAACAAAGAATTAACCTCGACCGGGGAAAGAACAAGGTATCGGACTAGATCGACAATCTAGCCTATTTTGAAAATTGAGGTAAGTTTGTGTGCAATAAATTCAACATCATGTTATTAAGTTTCTAAATGATTGATACTAGTAATGTTTTACAATATTTCTATGAATTTGAGTTATGATGTTGGATGGGAAAAACGAATGAAAATTGTGTTGTTGAAGTCTCGGTTGGACTATAGTGAATGTGAGAACATCATTAACGAGATAGGAGATGGGTAAGGTCCCGTGTAAGACCATGTCGGGGACATGACCTCGGCACCAAGTTGAGTTCTCGTATAAGACCATATATGGGATATGGCATCGGCATTGAATGAGAAAAATCGTATAAGACCATATCTGGGATGTGGCATCGATAATTGATATGAGATCCCGTATAAGACCATATCTGGGATATGGCATCGACACTCAGAGGTGACCCCATGTAAGACCACATATAGGATGTGGCATTGGCGACGTATTATGTGAATGACGATGAATAGGAATCATCACATATCCCAAGTGATCTAGTGGGATAAATAGTTAACCTTGGAATAGAAATGAGATTAGTGTTAAATTCGTATGATGAAGTGGTACAGGTACATGCGAGTAATTCACGAGAAAAGTTTACGATATGTGTTATGATATGCAATTGGTAGGAGTAAGCATGAGTGAGTTATGGCAATGTGCCTAAGACTTTGTGTTTTATTTAATGCCTTGGATGGATGACATTATGAGCCTTATGTTGTTATTTATTTCATGCAAACTTACTAAGCTTTATGGTTACCCCTCTCATTTCCCTTTTCCTTGTAGCATTACCAAGTTAGCTTGAGAATTCGTGGAACGTTGGAGATCAGAAATCACACTATCGACTACTCTTTGGTATAGCATAGTTAAATTCATTTTGAGTATGACATGTATAGGACTTAGTCTCTTTTGTTATGTCATATTTGTTAGCCAAAGTGTTGGCCATAAATGTTACTAAATTCATTTTGTAAGTGGTCATTGGAATTGGGCCAATACTTAACAAGTTATATATATATGTATATTCTATGATGATGAAATTCATTAAGGATATACTTGTGTGGATGTCTTGATTTTGAATCTTTAGAAGTGCTTTATAGTCCTGATATGTGTTGGATTGAATTGGTGTATGGTTGCTGTATAGGGTGACATTTGGCTTGGTAGATAGCCTTTTAAATGTCCGCACAAGTAGACACATGGGTGTGTGTCTAGGCCGTGTGTGACACACGGTCAGCCTCATGGGCGTGTTGATTGGCCGTGTGTCCCCATGCATGTGAGGCTTACAAGTCAGAATGCTCAGTAGTAAACACAAGGGCAGAGACACGGCCGTTTGTCTCAGCCGTGTGGGAGGCACGGCCATGGACATGGGCGTGTGCCCAGGCCGTGTGAAGTCTACACCTAAAATTAAAAATTTAATTCGACACACGGTCTAAGGACACAAGCGTGTGCCTTGCCCGTGTGACCATAGTAAGGTGATGGCATCATAAACAGAATGCCACGGGCGTGTGTCTGGCCGTATGAAAACCCCTGTAGGTTCGAAATGAAAAAAATAAATTCCACACGGGCTAGAAACATGGGCGTGTGTGACCACACGGCCTGGCCACACGGGCGTGTTCCATCTCACACGGGCGTGTGGACCCAGTTTAGGCAAAAATTTTCTGAGCGCGTAAAAGTTTCTAATTTAATTCCGAAACCTTTCGTAAGTATGTTTTAGGCCTCGTAGACCCATAATAGGGATGTTATGAGAATTTTTATGTTGAAATAAAATTTTATAGCCCAAAGTTGTTTGCTGAAGCAAGATAAGTTCGGTAATGCCTCGTATCCAGTTTCGGCATTGAACACGGGTAAAGGGTGTTACAATACAAATAGTCACCTAACTATTAGTGTGTTTCTGTTTTATTACCTAGGTTTAAAAAAAAATATTTTAGTCACTAACAACATTATTGAAATATAATATTTTAGTCACTCTTCTGTTAAATTATTAACAAAATGTTGACATGACTTTTTTCTTTGACATAATAACAAATTTAGTTCCCCAATGTTTACAAAAACTCAACAAATTTAATCCTCAACTTCACACATTTTGTTAATTTAATCTTGATTCTTAAAAAAAAAAATTAAATTTTAATATTTTAAATTTTTTTTAAAAATTTAAAAAGTTCATTTTCTGATAAAGTTATATAAGATTTTATTAAAATACATATAAAATTATAAATAAATGAATACCTATTTTTTTTCTAACATAAAATTTATTTATTAAAATAATAATTTTATAAATAAAATATATTTTTTAAAAACCCACAGACAAGACTTAAACCAGATTCAACCTTTCCTTCTTGATACATGCACAGATGGAGTGAAATTTATTAAATTCCATTCACCGAAGCTGCCAATGTTTAAGTTTGGGAAATCAACAGACTTGCGATGACTTTTTGGATGAGATCCAGGCATTTTGGGTTGAGATGTCTTTATGGAATTCGAAGATATATCTCTTAGCTTCGAAGCACACTTTGAATTACTCGATTTTGAGTTGGGAAGCTCAAGTTATGACCGTTTTAACAAAAATTGCAGGAGCAAAATTTTTGGACGTGATTGTGACGAGAATTATGAGTTCCGGGCTTTTAATTCAAGTTTAAATCGTATTGGGTTCAGATTTTAGGATTAATTTTTATTATATATGAGCCTAATATTATATTTATCAGTTCCTATTATTTTATTATTTTATTATTCTGAATTTATTATTATTAAGTATTTTAAGTTATTTAGGAGTTTTATGTCAACAAGAAAGTTTAGTTTAAAACGACTTCTTGTTTAGGTTAATTAAAGTTCTAGTATACTTAAGAGTTTTATTTAGATTTATTTAGCTAGCCTATATAAATGTTTCTTCATTGTTCATCAGAGTGCAGAATTTATTTGCAAGTAAAAAAGATGTAAGGAGAGCCTTATATCACAAACAACCTTGTATCCTTGTAAGGTTTAGGCAAAATTATTTATCTTTAGCTAACCTTAACGATTTTTTGCCTAGTGTCTTTACATCTCTTTTGCAGGATTATGAGGATGTTTTCAATGAGGCACCTGATGGTTTACCACCTCTGCGAGGCATAGAGCACCAAATTGACTTAGTACCTGGTGCAACCATTTCAAACTGTTTAGCTTACCGAAGCAATCCAGAAGAGACAAAGGAGTTACAAAGGCAAGTGGAAGAGCTATTACAAAAGGGGTACATTAGAGAAAGTTTGAGCCCTTGTGACGTCCCTGTCCTATTGGTGCCTAAGAAGGATGGTTCATTTCGAATGTGTGTTGATTGTTGCCTAATCAACAAAATAACGGTAAAGTATAGACATCCAATCCCCAGACTTGATGATATGCTTGATGAGTTACATGGATCAACAATTTTTACTAAAATTGATTTAAAAGGTGGTTATCACAAAATTTGCATGAGGAAAGGGGACGAATGGAAAACAACCTTTAAAACTAAGTTTGGACTATATGAGTGGCTTGTTATGCCTTTCAATCTAACTAATGCACCTAGTACTTTCATGAGATTAATGAATCAGGTTTTAAGGCCTTATTTGGGTAAATTTGTGCTAGTATATTTTGATGATATTCTAATTTACTCAACTTCTTTAGATGATCATGTTTTCCATGTTAAATCTATTTTGGACATTCTGAGAACCGAAAAGTTATTTGCCAACCTTGATAAATGCACTTTTTGTTGTGATAAACTAATCTTTTTAGGTTTTATAATAAGTGCTCAAGGTATTCATGTCGACAAGGACAAAGTAAAGGCAATTAGAGAGTGGCCCACTCCTAAATCAATTACTGAGATGTGATCTTTTCATGGTTTAACAAGTTTTTATAGACGTTTTGTGAAGGATTTCTCCACTATTGTCTCTCTATTAACTGAGGTTATTAAAAAGTCTATGGGTTTTACGTGGGGAGCAGCTCAGGAAAAGGCTTTTCAAGCCTTAAATGATAAATTATGTTCTACTCCAGTTCTTAAATTACTTGATTTTTCTAATACTTTTGAACTTGAATGTGATGCTTCAGGTATTGGAATTGGTGCCATGTTGATGAAAGAAAAAAAGGTCAATCACACATTTCCGTGGAAAACTGAATGGGGTGCAATTAAACTACTCAACTTACGACAAGGAATTACTTGCATTGGTTCGAGCTCTACAAGTTTGCCAACATTACTTGCTGCAACATGAATTCATTATCCATACGGATCATGAATCCTTAAAATGGTTACAAGGACAAGGTAAGTTGAGCAAGAGACATGCTCGATGGGTAGAATTCATAGAGACATTCTCATATGCATTTAAATACAAAACAAGTAGAGAAAATGTAATTGCTGATACCTTATCTCGTAGATATTCTTTGATAACTGCATTAAATGCTAAAGTCTTAAGGTTTGATCATATAAAAGATTTATACTTAAATGATGTTGATTTTGAAAATATTTTTTCCAGTAGTGGGAATGGTGCCTTTAACAAGTTTTATCTTGTAGATGAGTTTCTTTTTTGCTTAAATAGGTTATGTGTTCCACAATGTTCCATGAGAGAGTTATTAATTCGTGAAGCACATACTGGAGGCTTAATGGGACACTTTGGTGTCGCCAAAACACTAGATATTCTACAAAAACATTTTTATTGGCCGTACATGAAGAAAGATGTTGAAAAGGTATGTTCTAAATGTATTGCTTGTAAACAAGCAAAATCAAAGGTAATGCCTTATGGGCTTTATACTTTGCCAATTCCTTCTTAGCCATGGGTAGACTTATCCATGGATTTTGTTCTTGGTTTGCCATGAACTAAAAAGGGTCGAGATAGTATCTTTTTTGTTGTTGACAGGTTTTCAAAGATGGCTCACTTCATTCCTTGTCAAAAAACGAATGATACTACACATGTGATTAGCTTATTCTTTAGAGAGGTGGTGCGCCTACATGGGATACCTCGCACCATTGTATCTGACAGAGAAGTAAAGTTCTTAAGCCACTTTTGGAATGTGTTGTGGGGTAAGCTTGGTACTAAATTATTATATTCTACTACATGTCACCCCCAAACCAATAGAAAACTTGAAGTAGTCAATCGAGTCTTAGGTGCTTTACTATGAGCTGTTGTGGGTAAGAATGTTAAAAATTGGAAGAATGTTTTCCATTTGTTGAAGTTGCATATAATCGATCTATTCACTCTACAATTGGCTATTCTCCATTTGAACTTGTTTATGGTTTTAGTCGACTAACTGTACTTGATCTTGTGTCATTACCTATAGAAAACATCCTTGCAAGCTGAGGAACGTAAGTATGACACATAACCTATTGAGGGGTTTTCATCTACTGCTATCATTGGTGATGATGATATAAATGAGCAAGAAACTTCAAGTGACATCATTTGTAAAGACAGTAAGTGTGATTTTGTGCCTATTATTGAGTCTATATCTAACATTACACCTTGTTTCAAAGTTTATGTCTAAAAAGTTGATAGTAATAGTGCGAGCTATGATGATAATAATAGTGCAAACTACGATGATAGTGATAGTGAACTTTGTGAACCAGAAAAAGTTGATAGTGAGAATTGTTTCCTAGAGTGTACGAATTTGGATGGGTTAGACATTTGTTCTCCTCATACATATTTATGTTATGATGAATTTAATGTTCAAAATTTTAGTGAAGGGTTAAAGGGAAATGAGGATGATTCATGGAAAAAGACTGAGAAAAAAGAGACCTTGAGCAATAAAAGTCAATTTGATGGTCCAACTTTGGTGAGTGAAAATTTCTACGAGGTAAAATTAGAGAGTTCAATTCACATTGAAAAAGAGAATATAAAGAAAGAGAAAACTTATTTGAAAGAGAGGAATAATTATGTTTTCACTAACCTTAACTTGAATTTGTCTAGTAGACTAGTTTCATTCTTTCAAGAATTTGTTGATCCTTTGCGAGGAGCTCTGTTAAACCATTCCACCTGTGATAAAGATTATTTCTTATTCAACCAAATATGAGATTTGAAGACAAATATTTTCGAGCAAAGAGGGAATGGTACATGCACATATATGGTGAAATTTATTAAATTCTATTCACTGAAGTTGCCAATTTTTAAGTTTGGGAAATCAGTAGACTTGCGATGACTTTTTGGATGGGAAAAGATATATCTCTTAGCTTCGAAAAACTCTTTGAATCACTCGATTTTGAGTTTGGAAACTCATGTTATAACCATTTTAATAAAGACTGCGCAAGCAGACTTTTTGGACGTGATTGTGATGAGAATTACGAGTTTCAGGCTTTTAATTCGAGTTTAAATCATATTGAGTTAGAGTTTTAGGATTAATTTTTGTTATATATGAGCCCAATATTATATTTACCAGCTCTTATTATTTTATTATTCCGAATTTATTATTATTAAGTATTTTAAGTTATTTAGGAGTTTTATGTCAACAAGAAAGTTTAGTTTAAAACTACTTCTTGTTTAGGTTAATTAAAGTTCTAGTCTAATTAAAAGTTTTATTTAGATTTATTTAACTAGCCTATATAAAGGCTTCTTTATTAATCATTAAGCACACAATTATTTTTATTACTAAAGTTTTCAACTCTAGGAGTTTATTTCTTTGAGCAAGATTCCTTTCTTGTGATTTTTAGAAGTAGTTTTCTTCTTGATTTTGTAACAGACCAAATTTGACCCAAATCGGAACGGTGGTTTCGGGACCACGAATCCGAGCCCGAGAAATGTTCTAATAATTTATTTCATGTCTATTTTATGTGAATGAAAATGTGTGAAAGTTTCGTAGAAAAATTTTATCGTTTAAGTACTTAATTTGATAAAAAGGATTTAATCGAGAAAAGTGTAAAAGTTGCATGCTAAAGTGAAAGGTACTAATTTGATTGTGGCTTTTTAAGTGGGTGTACTAAAAGGGCAATTAGCCCATGTGCTATAAAGAGGGACGGTAATGGGCCTTTTTAATCACAAAATTGATGTTATTTTAGTATGATTATATGTTATATTAGTGTGTTAATAAAATGTTAAAATATATGCTTGTTTTAGCATAAAATAATAAAAACAAGTGGGAAGAAAGAGAAGCTTATCTTGCTCATCTTCTTGGCTGAAAGTTTGAAGAAGAAACTCCATTGTTGGAGCTTGAAATTTCGGCACTTTGGGGCTTAATTAGGGGTATGTATTTTGCTTAGTTCTTGATAATTTTTGCATTTTTGGAATGGTTGCTTTGAATCCTATACAACCCATGTAGAAATTTTTGAGATTTTGGCACATTAAATTCGGCTATGGTTGTATATGCATGACTTGAAATGTTTGATAGTAGATTTCAATTAGTATATGTTAAATCATCCTTTTTGAATTTGAAATTGTGATGAAATTGGATGCTAGGGATTTATTTGAAAAAAATAAAAAGTTTGAAGGACTAAAACATAAAATAAATGGCATGCATGTACACATATGGCTATGGGGGATATTCGGCCAAGCTATAGTGTTGGAAAATTTGGCATATTTTGTGTTACACAAAATTGGACCAAATTGTAAAAATGGAAAACATTAGGGGCAAAATGGTAAATTGCCCAATTGTGTGTTTTGGGACTAAATTGAGATGAAATGCAATTAAATGAGCTATATTTAATGTGTTTTAGATCAAGAGCAAAGAAAAACGGAATTAGACCGGGGAAAGACGAAGGTTCTCGAATAGCCGATTCGCACGGACTATCGACAACCGAGGTAAGTCCTTTAGTTAAATCATGTCAAAGAATTAATTATGGTTATCTTGAATATTAAAAATTGAGGAATTGTAGTATTCTTTTTCACCATGGCCGAATGTATATTGGTATGTTAGGTTGGTGATTTTGTTGAGTATGTGATGGGGAATTGTTAGATTGTATAGTGATAAAATGGTTTTGATGGTTCAATGTAAGCATACCCGATTGAATTAGACGAATATATAATAGTTATGAAGTGCGTTGGGAATGTTTAACTGTATTGACATGACTCGGGCTTTTTATGCCTAGCAGGCCTTGTGCCGGTGATTCTATTCGGGCTTTCATGCCTAGCAGGCTTTGTGCCGGTGATTCTATTCGGGCTTTCATGCCTAGTAGGCTTTGTGCCGGTGATTCTTATCGGGCTTTTATGCCTAGCAGGCCTTGTGCCAGTGATTCTTATCGGGCTTTTATGCCTAGCAGGCTTAATGCCGGTGATGTATTTTATGAAATAGAAATTGAAATTTGTGTTCAAGGCGAATTAAAGCAAACTTATCAAGTTAACTGCTCAGGTGAGTATGTAAAGTAGGAATGAACTTCTTACTTATATAAGACAAGGTAAATCAGTGATTTATTACAACTGGCATGTGTTACGAGTGTGGAATATATATATATATATATATATATGGTTCTAATATATGTGTTCTCGGCTTTACTAATGAATTACATGATGTTGTATCTTGGTCTTTTAGTATGTGGATACATGACTGGGTATTCGGCCACATGAGTGGTAGTGTAATTGATGCCATGGTATAGTAATTGACATTTAAGTGTATAAATGTTGTACCTATGATTACATGATGATATTTTGGGTTTCGAAAGATTTGAATATAAATAAGTAATTCGATTATGAACATGTGGGTAAAGAGATATTTTTCTTACGAATTCATACTTGCTTATATGGGTATGAAATTAAAGTTTGAAAATAAATACGAGTATAAGCCTACAAGTTGAATTGTAGTAATTAAATCGTTGATTTTTAAACGTTATATTTTTTTTATGAAATTAGGACTTACTAAGCTAGTAAGCTTATCGTGTGAAGTGTTTCTCTGTTTTTTTTTTTTAGATTAGGTGCAAGCTACAAGCTCGTCGGGATCGTTCGGAAAGTCGCTCACACTATCAATCTACATTTTGGGTACTCTTTTATTTTGGTTTTAAATGAAGGCATGTATAGGAAGGACTTGGTCTTTGTCTTGATGAAATTTTAAGGTTCTTGTATATAATAGCCATGCGAATATGGCTAAATTTTTGGTTAAATATGCCGTTGTGTTTTTGATATGTATGTTGGTTTATGTTGGCAATGTTTATGCATTCTTAGTTGAAGTTTAATCGTTTTTGATAAGAAATTGTATGTATACGAAATGTATCCTTGAATTAGGTATATGGACATGTTCGGTTAGAAGTTAGTTTTTCATGAATTGTAACGAAACAGCTTGTAGTAACAGAAATGGTGTGACTTTGAAAAATCACCAAAAATAGGATACCTTGAATTAGAAGGTGAATGAAATATGAAATTAAACCTTATTGTGTCTAGTTTTAAATGAAAGAAACAGAGTAGGCAAAAGATTTATATATTATGAGATAATTAAGTTTTAGTGAGACCTGCTCTGAATGAATTCGTGAGTCACTGTTCTGTTTTGGAAAAATTGTCAAAAATTGTACAAAAATAATTAAGAAGCATGGTTTATATGTGTAGAACCCTTAATGAGTCTATTTTTCATTGGTATAAACAAGAACATTATAGGAAATTTGTGCAACGAGATAATTGTATTTTTGTAGAGACAGGTCAGATTTGTCAAGCAGTGTAATGAGGCTAACTTTAATGAATAAACTGTACTAATTGGCCACAATAAAAATTCTGGAAAAATTATGGTGAAAATTTATATGAGTCTAGTTTCAAGGAAAATTTACGGATCTAAATTTCGAATTTTGTAACTCGAGTTATAATCGATTTAGTCAGCGTGACGCAATTAGACAGCTTTAAAATTTTACACCCCGAGTTAATAGTCAAGTCTAGTAATGCCACGTACTCGATTCCGGCAAAGGGTTTCGGGTAAGGGGTGTTACAGATTTTCTTCAAGGAGTCGTGGTAATTCATTCTTCACCCTTCAATTTGCCAAGGATTATTTCTTGGAAGGTTGATTAGAGCCATTAATTAAATTTGTTGGAACTTATATCTCAAAGGGTTCAATTGGACATTTATCGTTCTATCCACCATAGCCATCGATTTATTCAATCCATCTTCCATTTTTAAATTTCATCTATTTATTTATCTATTGATATATTATTATTTTTATTTGTTTTTTGTTCTTTTTTATCAAAATTCTTCTTCTATTGTTTTCGACTTCATTATTACTAAATTTATTTATTTCTTCTTTTCAGATCAGATCCAAATATTTCCTTTTCGAGTCGAACAACCTAAATTTGATTCTTTGATCCGCTTCCACCTTCATTCCTTACCATTTCTATTAGTTTTATTTTATAAATATAATTTATTTATTATACGTCTAGCCTTATTTGTAACACCCCTTACCCGTAACCGACGCCGGAACTGGGTACGAAGCATTACTGAACTTAACATACTTCATACTACAATATCGAGCCATAAAATTTCATTCCAACTTAAAACCTTTCATTTGTATTCATTATGACCCTATCATGGGTCTACGAGACCCGAAACATACATATAGAGTGATTCGGGACTGAACCGGAAACTTACAAACACTTGGAAAATCTTTGCTCAAAACAAGGCCACACGCCCGTGTCTATGTCCCGTGTCACTCACACGGCTATGACACGCCCGTGTGTGAAAACCTTGACATTCTGTTTATGACGTCAGCAGCCCTTTAGGGCCACACGACCAAGTCACACGTCCATGTGCTAGCCCGTGTAACGAACTGAATTTTTCGCAAATTATGTGTAGACTTCACACGGTCTGGAACTCGCCCATGTCCTGAGACCGTGGCCTTCACACGGCTGAGACACACGGCTGTGCCTCTTCCCATGTGCTTACTACTGAGCATTCTATTTTACTAAATTTGAATGTAAGGGACACACGACCTATCAACATGCCCATTGGGCTGATCGTGTGTCACACACGGTCTAGACACACGCCTGTGTGTCTATCCGTGTGGACAAATACAAGGCTATTTACCAAGCCATTTGCCACCCTGAAAAACAACCACACTTATGCCATTTCAAACAACACATAGCATGACCATAATGTATTTCTAATGTTCACTATCAAGACATCCACACCTTAATTTCACACTACAGTATCATGCACATACTTCATACATCACTCGTTCATTTTCACAAACTTGCACTTCATGAAATCCATCATCATTGAATAGATATAACTTAGCTAGTTTTGGCCGATTTCAATGGCCATTTACAAATGAATTGAGTGACATTAATAGCCAACATATTGGCTAATCAATATGAGATATAACAAAATGACCAGAACCCTATACATGCCATACCAAAAATAATCAAACTTTACTATACCAAAAAAATAGCTTGATAGTGTGAACTGAGCTCCGACGTCCTTCGATCCCTGAGCTAGCTTGGCAATACTACAAGGAAATGGAAAAGAGAGGGAGTAAGCATAAAGCTTAGTAAGTTTGCATGCAATAGATAGCAACATAAAATCTTATGGTACATCCATACATTACATTAAGTAATAACACAAGTTCTCAAGCATATTGACATAGCTTACTCATGCTTACTCTTACCAATCACACATCATATATCAGAGTCATTTCTCGTGAATTTCTTATATGTACCTGTATCACTTCATCACATAATTTTTAGCACTTTTACCATATTGAACATAAACTTAGCTCTTTACTCCGTTGAACCACTTGGAATAATGAAGGATACCCGGAATTCGTCATACACATAGTAATATGCCAAAGCCATATCCCAAATATGGTCTTACATGGGATCACATGTCGATGCCGATGCCATATCCCAGATATGGTCTTATACGAGATCGTATATTGATGTCGATGGCATATCCCATATATGGTTATATACGAGATCGTATATTGATACCATGTCCCAGATATGGTCTTACACGATTTCATACCGAATCCAGGTCCCAGATGTGGTCTTATACGGAGTCTCTCTTCGTTGCCGATGCCATATCCTAGATATGGTCTTACACGGGATCTAAATTTGGTGCCGAGGCCATGTGTGACAGTCCGGTTTAGACCCTAGTCGGAATACTGGTTTCAGGACCACAAATTTGAGTCAGTAAAATATTTTAATATTATTTTTCGTGTCTGCAGTATATGATTAAGCATGTGTGAAATTTCCGTGAATTAATTTTATTGTTTGAGTGTTTAATTTGATAAAAGAACCTAATTGTGAAATATGCTAAATTAACATGTTATATTTTAAAAGAACCTATGTGTCATGTCTTTATAAATGTGAGGTCCTTATAATGCAATTGAACCATTGAAAATATGGATGGACATTAATACCTAAAGTTAGTGGAATTTAAATGATATTAAAAAGGCTAAATTTGTAATTTGATAATTAAGTATAATTAAATAAAACAAAAGGTTGAAATAAGCCATTCTATCATCTTGTTTGCCGAAATTGAGAAAACAATTAGGGATTGAGAGCTTTGAACATTTCGGCTAGCTTTTGGCTTGATTCAAGGTATGTTTTGCTTTGGTTTTTGATAATTTCTACGTTTTCGTAATCTTTGCTTTGTGTACTTTGAAACCCAAGCTTCAATTTTGTGAATTGATGAATATTTTGAAATGTGCCATTGATGAACACATGAGTTTTGTGATGTTTGATGGTGAAATATGAAATATATGTGTTAGATTAACATGTTTTGTCTTTGAAGTTTTGATGATTTTGAGTATTTTGGACTTAATTGAGAAAATAATATTTTAAAGGACTAAATTGTGAAATAAATGAAAGGTATGGACTTGTATGGACTACATGAGAATTCGGCTAAGCATGGATGTATTGAGATTTTGTGTATTTTGTGATTTTGTGAAATAAGGACTAAAATTTCAAAATGTGAAAATGTGAGGGTTAATTTGTAAGTTGCCCTAAATATTTGTTTTTGGATTGAATTGAATGATTTGGTGAATAAATGGATTAAATTTGAATATGTTTAAATCAAGAACCGAAGAAAATAGACTTAGATCATGGGAAATCAAAAGTAATTGAGTAGCCGAGTTCGTTTCTGTTTATCCGAATCCGAGGTAAGTCGATATACAAATAAATGCATTTGAATTGAGTTAATTATACATATATGAAATTTAGCTTGTGTTGATTATGCTAGAGATGTTATGTACATAGAATTCGAGATAGTACCGACAGTGTATCTATGTTCGAGAAGTCCTGTAAGAACCTAGGAATAGATAGGATTACATATCTCATGACATAGGTTTCCAATATGGGATATCATGTAAGACCACGTCTGGGACGTTGGCATTGATTCGAGCTTTCGTGTAAGACCACGTCTGGGATGTTGGCATCGGTATGAGATTTACGTGTAAGACCATGTTTGGGACATTGGCATTGTATTGATTCGTGTAAGACCCTGTCTGGGATAGTGGCATCGATATTTGGTTACATGTAAGACCACGTCTAGGACGTTGGCATTGTACGAGAATTCCGAGCATTCTGAGTATCATATTTAGTTCCGAACGGTTCAACGGGCAAGTCCGAAAAATGAATGTCTATGTGAAATGTATAAATGATTCAGGTACGTTGGAAAGGTAAGTGTCCAAATGAGCTTACTAAAGAGAATATATGTATAGATTTGATGAGATAATATGTGATACAAGATTGAATGAGCTATGAGTAAAGTGATACTTTTAGCTATGGAATGTGGGTAAGTAATGGCTAAACAAATGAACCAAAGGATATGTGATAAATTTACAAATGAGAAACATTAATGTTATTATATCAATGTGGCTATGTGCATTTTGTGTTAAGTTTATTTGTATGTGGCTTACTAAGCTTTTGAAAGCTTACTTTGTATGTGTTTTCTCTGTTTTATAAATCGTCAAAGCTACTGAAGGCTCGGGAATCGTCGAGGATCGTCATCACACTACTCAATCTTGTTTTGGTACCTTTTGAAAATGTATACACTAAAGTATGGCATGTATAAGCTAATTACCTTGAGTTATGTTTGAAATATATGGATAGCTATGTGATATGGCTAGTTAAATGGTAGTGTTATGAATGAAGAGTCATGCTATATGATGCTTGGTTTTGGTATGGTGCTATGGTTATGAAATGGTCAAGGTAATGGTAAGCTTATTGATGCAAAGTGAGAATATGTGTTTGATGAATGATATCTGTGTTGAAATGGTAGGTTTGTGAATGAATCATGTTCGGAAATGCTTGTGAATAAGTTGAATTAAATGTTGCCTAATGATAACACTCTAGAATGTCATGTTTTTATGTACTAATTGCATATTAATTTTGAGTGTGATTCTACTAATTGGGGCTATTTATGGACTTTTATCTCGTAGGGACTAAATTGGAGACCAAAGTAAAATTGAGGGCCAAAATTTTGAAATTAGAGATAAAAATGGACCAATGTGCAACAAAGTGAAAAGATGGTGCCAAAAGTGCAAACATGGAGGGCAGAGGGATTGAAATGCAAAAAGAAGAGATTTTGCTTTATCAAACTCTATTTTAATTATATTAGGATAATTAATATTAGGATAATTATTGAGGATTATTTAATTTCTTTATTTATCTCTATTTATCTTTAATTTAATTGTAATTATCTTTGGGAGTTTGAGTAGAACTAGTCCATCTACCTTAGTACTATAAATAGGGGATGAAGTGACTCATTTGGGGGGTTCATCTTTTTCTGTACACTCTTCTCCCATAAGTCTTTTGTGCTTCATTTATCTTTCTTTCAATAAAGGTTCCCTTTTCCATACTTATATATTTATTTACTTTTCCACCACAATTATGAGCCACTAAAATCCATCTAGCCGAAGGTTGTCGAATGCCCCAAAGAGGTTCTTGAGGCTTAGAACCCGCACTTAACTTTCTCACCCAGGTATTCATTGTTTCTCTGCATTACGGGGCTGACGCTTCCGTCCAGGTCCCTTAAAAAGTAGCCCTTCCAACGTATGCAAAGGCGGCCGCTTTGTGTGTTTTGGAAGGATTGCACCGTCGGTTCGTGAACTTACTGCGTCAGAGGTTGGCGAGCCACAGAGACAAAATGGCGTGGGATTCGCCATTGAGAAGCGTTGATCTAGCATAAATGACTCACAAAAGCGATTGCAGGCTAGAGTCGGGCTCCTTAAATTCATAAGTCTAAGTTCTTGGAGTTGGTGGCCGTAGGCGTCCATTTCCACTATAACTGGCTTACTTGGGCAGAGAAAGGTCATCCAAAAGCCAAAAATTGAACCCAAGGAGGAACGAGACAATCGGAGGCTAGAATCTCACTAAATAAGAAACTCACTCTTCTTTAAACTCTTTTATTTTCCTTTTAATTTTTGCAATTTACTTTCACGATTTCAATTCACTTTATATTCTGTTTTTATTCCAAATCGAAATTATTAATTCTGGTTTTTTATTTTTTCAGGAACGCACGTTTTCTTGGGCACGATTCTTCCCAAGATTTCGAGAAACAGGCATTTGTATAATCTGATCCCTGTGGATTCGACCCTACTTGCCGTTTACTGTTATTTTCATTATTTTGCAGGGAGTAGGATATATTTGGTGCATTCAATGACGCATCAAATTTTGGCGCCGTTGCCGGGGATCGATAACGTACTAATCTTGTTTTTTGTTTTCTATGACCAGATCTGCTTCAGGCACTCTTGCGTTTGACTCGGAAATCGAAAAGACTGCGAAAGCTAATCGAAAAGAAACAATCAAGGAAAAAGCAGTCAGTGGTGGTAGGGACTCAAAGCAATCCACCGCCAGAAATCAAAATCGACGACGAAGCAGAGTCTAGGGTTAACGAAAACCCTACTCAAACACTTGAAAGTAAAGCAAAAGGAGTCGATCCATTTGAAGAGGTGCTCAACGCTAGGGTTGACGGAAACCCTAATTTGGTACAAGAACCAATGGCTCAAACGATTCGGTAACTAGACGAAGCTCTGATTGAACAACCGCCACTGTGCATCGCATATCCTACTATGGATACCGATTTTGAACTGAAATCAGGGTTAATTCAGTTGTTGCCAACATTCCAGGGGTTACAAAATGAAAACCCCCATCAACATTTGAAGGAGTTTCATATGGTTTGTCTGAGTATGAAACCTCAAGGCGTAACTGAGGATCAAATTAAATTGCGCCCTTTCCCTTTTTCCCTAGCAGATTTAGCTAGGGAATGGTTATTTTATTTACCTCCTGGATCTATAACTACTTGGGCTGATCTATCTCGCTTATTTCTCAACAGGTTTTTCCCAGCATCTAGAGCAGCTGAGCTAAGAAGGGAGATCATGGGGATAAGGCAAAAAGAAGCAGAGACTCTTTATGATTATTGGGAGCGATTTAAGAAGTTGTGTGCGAGCTGCCCTCAACACGGTATAACAGAGCAATCTCTCCTCCAGTACTTTTATGAAGGTTTGAAACCGATGGAGATGAATATGGTAGACGCTGCTAGTGGAGGAGCGTTGGTTAACATGACTCCCCAGCAAGCAAGGGACTTAATCTCCACAATGGCTGCAAATTCTCAGCAATTCTGAGCCAATCTTGAACCCCCTAGAAGGGTTCACCAGCTAAGTAATTCTTCCATAGAAGATAGTCTTGATAGACTTACTAATATTGTGAGCTCTCTTGTTGCAGAAAAAGCTAAACCAGCTCGATTGTGTGGAATATGTGCTACACCGGAGCACACAACTGATGCATGTCCCAGTTTGATTGATGACACTATGGCTCATTTGGATGCCGTGGGAAACTTCCCTGGCCCACCACAAAGGCGTTATGATCCCTATGCTAACATCTATAACCCAGGGTGGAGGGATCATCCTAACTTAAATTATAGAGCTAATCCACGGTATAATCAGCCATACCAAAACTGACCTCTACAGCAGCCACAAAATCCAGGTAACTCTCTAGAAGCTCTTGCCAATAAACTAGCAACTAATGTTCTTGAGTTTCAACAGAAAACTGAGGCATCTATAAGGGAGTTGACCACATCGATTGAGAGAATAAGTTCTCAAGGGAAGTTGCCGTCACAAACAGAGCCAAACCCAAGACAAAACGCGAATGTAGTGACGCTACGAAGTGGAAAGGTACTGGAATCGTTTCCCGACAGAAATCATGCCCAAGAAATCGCCCAAGAAAAACCTGAGAAAGACGAGCAGGTCTGACCGAAACCCCCATTGCCCAAAATTCAACCCCCATTTCCAGAACTATTCAACCAGTTTCAAAAAGGTAAGGAGGACAAGGAAATCCTCGAAACGTTTAGGAATGTCGAAATCAACATATCGCTGTTGGATGCCATCAAGCAAATACCGAGGTACGCTAAATTTCTTAAAGAGCTTTGCACCAACAAGCAGAAATTAACAGGTAATGAAAGGGTGAATGTTGGTGAAAATGTGTCTGCAGTGTTACAGCGGAAAATGCCAGCAAAATGTAAGGATAGGGGTATGTTTGAAATACCATGCAAAATAGGTCATTTGGGAATTAAAAAGGCTATGTGTGATCTAGGAGCCTCCATAAATGTAATGCCATATTCTATTTATGAATCACTTAACGCAGGTTTTTTAACAAAAACAGGTGTTATTATTCAGTTGGCAGACAGGTCCGTTGTGCATCCTGAAGGAGTCCTCGAGGACGTGTTGGTAAAAGTTAACGAACTTATTTTTCCTGCAGATTTCTATGTGATAAAAATGGAGGAGGACAGTGCTCCTGGATCTTCAGATCTCTTGTTGGGACGACCATTCCTTAGTACAGCTAGTACTAAAATTGACGTTCGAAGTGGAACTCTCACGATGGAGTTTGATAGGGAGATCGTGAAATTTAACATCTACGATGCTATTAGCCATCTCAGTGAAATCTTGAGCGTAAATTGTGTGGATATAATTGACTCATTAGTAGAATAAAATTTTGAGTCGCTTTATGATTTTAAATCTGACCTTGATGAATTTGAATTTGTTAATGAGTTATTATCCCCAGGTACTAAGCTTTTACCTTCTGTTATGCAGGCACCAGAATTGGAATTGAAACCGCTACCTGAACATCTGAAGTATGCATTTTTAGGTAATGACGATACCCTACCAATCATAGTCTCCAATCGACTCTGCCCCCATGAAGAAGAAAGTTTAGTTCATGTACTGAAAAGTCATAAGGAGGCGATTGGATGGAGCATTGCAGATTTAAAAGGAATAAGCCCTTTGACGTGCACACACAGGATCTACTTGGAGGAAGACACGAAACCGAGGCGAGAGGCTCAAAGACGGCTAAATCCGAATATGATGGAGGTAGTAAAAAAGGAGATAATCAAGCTTTTAGATGCTGACGTGATCTACCCCATTTCGGATAGCAGATGGGTAAGTTCGGTGCAAGTCGTGCCCAAGAAAATGGGCGTCACAGTAAAGAAAAATGCCGAAGGTGACTTGGTGCCAACCCTATGGGTGGCATGGCTGCATAGATTACAGGAAGTTGAACTCTTACACTAGAAAAGATCACTTTCCCCTTCCCTTTATTGATCAAATGCTTGAAAGGTTAGCTGGAAAAACTCACTTTTGTTGTCTTGATGGATATTCAGGTTTTTTTCAAATGCCGGTCGCACTAGAGGACCAAGAAAAGACCACTTTTACTTGCCCATTTGGTACATTTGCGTATAGGAGGATGCCGTTTGGTCTTTTCAATGCGCCGGCTACTTTCCAGAGATGCATGATGAGTATATTTTCTGAATATGTGGAAAAAATTATCGAAGTTTTTATGGATGATTTTACTGTTTATGGGAATTGTTTTGATGAATGCCTTAAAAACTTAACGATAATTTTGAGCAAGTGTATAGAATTCAATCTTGTCTTAAATTATGAAAAGTGTCATTTTATGGTAGACAAGGGTTTAATTCTAGGGCACATAGTTTCTTCTAGGGGAATTGAGGTTGATAAGGCCAAAATTGACATTATAAATTCTTTACCTTATCCCTCTACTGTAAGGGAAATTCGTTCTTTTCTTGGCCATGCAGGGTTCTATAGGCGCTTTATAAAATTTTTTTCGAAAATAGCAGAGCCACTTTGTGAGTTGTTACAGAAAGATAAGCAGTTCGAGTTTGGCCAAAAGTGTAAGGAGGCTTTTGATACACTCAAGCAGAAGTTGGTCTCCGCTCCTATAGTGCAGCCGCCGAACTGGAAGTACCCATTTGAAATTATGTGTGATGCAAGCGAACGCAGTGTAGGAGCTGTGTTCGGGCAAATGATAGATAAGGAACCCCATGTCATTTGCTATGCTTCGAAAACCCTGGATGCGGCACAGAGCAACTACACCACTACCGAAAAAGAACTTTTAGCCGTAGTATTTGCTTTAGATAAATTTCGACCTTATTTATTGGGATCTAAAGTAATTATTTTTTCTGATCATGCAGCACTCAGGTACTTGATTGCAAAGAAGGATGCAAAACCAAGGCTCATTAGGTGGATTTTATTGCTCCAAGAGTTTGACGTCGAAATTCGAGACAAAAGGGGATGCGAGAATTTAGTGGTTGACCACTTAAGTAGAATAAAAGTGCCTTTTGATGACGTCCCTATTTAGGAAGAATTCCCTGATGAAAGCCTATTCTCGACCGAAGCATGTTTCCCATGGTACGCTGATATGGTAAATTTTCTAGCCACAGGGTCGTTACCCACTGAGTTAACACGTTCCATGAAGGATAAACTTAGACGAGAAGCTCGATACTACATATGGGACGACCCATACTTGTGGATACACTGTTCGGACCAGATGATCTGACGATGTGTCCCAGAAACTGAGGTAACTTCTATCCTTAATTTTTGTCATGCTGAAGCTTGCAGAGGACACTTTGGCCCTAAGAGAACTGCTCATAAGGTGTTAGAATGTGGGCTATATTGGCCCACAATTATTCGAGATGCGTATAACTTCTGTAAGTCTTACGATAGATGCCAACGTACAAGTAACATCACTAAACGAAATCAGATGCCCTTATCGTCGATTCATGTATGCGAAATCTTTGATGTTTGGGGTATTGATTTCATGGGCCTATTTGTTTCTTCATTTAGCAATGTATATATAATTCTCGCGGTAGACTATGTTTCTAAATGGATAGAAGCAAAGCCTACTCGTAATGATAATGCCAAGATCGTTGTGGAATTTCTAAAACGAACTATTTTTTCCAGGTTTGGCACACCTCGAGCCCTAATCAGTGGTCGTGGCACCCACTTTTGCAATAAAATCATGGAGGCACTATTGTCGAAATATGGAGTCCATCACCGTATAGCTACGGCATACCATCCCCAAACAAATGGACAAGCTGAAGTCTCAAATAGGGAGATAAAAACTATTTTGGAGAAGACAGTTCGGCCCAACCGAAAAGATTGGAGTCTTCGGCTTAATGACGTACTGTGGGCTTATCGAACGACATATAAAGGACCCATTGGAATGACCCCATACAGGCTCGTTTTTGGCAAAGCTTGCCATCTTCCAGTGGAGTTAGAGCATAAAGCCTATTGGGCGGTACGACAATGTAATATGGAGCTAGACCCTGCAGGAGAAGCGAGGAAGTTAGATATCCAAGAGTTGGAAGAAATCCGTAACGATGCTTATGAGAACGCTTGTATTTTTAAAGACAAGACCAAGTTGTTTCATGATAAGAAAATAGCTCAAAAGCATTTCTCATTAGGACAACGGGTTTTACTTTATAACTCTGTGTTGAAATTATTTCCAGGTAAGCTTCGATCACGATGGCAAGGACCTTTCGTTGTTACTGGAATATTCTCTCATGGTGCCGTTGAAGTAGAAAGTGAAGAATCAGGAAAGCGGTTCATGGTCAATGGCCAGCGGTTGAAGCCATTTTACGAGAATTTTCGAGCTCACTCGATTGAAAAAAATTATTTGGAACCTCCGTAGAACCGTTTGAGTCGTCAAGCTAATGACGTAAAACAAGCGCTTGTTGGGAGGCAACCCAATACTTATTTTTCTTTTATTTATTTTCGTTTTTGTTTCTATTTCCTATTTATTACTTTCTTTTCTTTTCTTTTTAATTTATTTTTCTTTTTTATTATTATTGTTTAAATATTAATAAAATTCTCTTCTTTGATTAGGTCGAACGGAGCAAAGATTCAGCAAAAGGGGGAGACAAAACAGAGCCAAACAACCCTATCTAAGGTACCAAACAACCTCTATTCCAGGTTTTATTCCAGTCCAGAATTCCATATCCCTGCAGCCAAACAGGCTTATTCCAGCTCAGAACCCCATAACCCTGCAACCAAACACCCCCTATCAACCAATTAAAATCCCCAAAAACTAAACCCTTTTCCCATTTTCTTTCCCCCCATTTCCTTAGCCGCTGCAAGCACCTCTCCCTCCCTTCCAACCGTCGTTTGCCCTCCAAAACTCACCGTCGACCGACCCCGATGGTTCGCACTCGGAGCCGCGCTGCCGCTGAACCCACGTTCACTGCCAACTCGCGCCGCCGTCGCCTATCCGCGCCCCAAGTCGTCGATCTCACCAATGCTCCTTCTTCATCCTTATCCCCCTCACCACCGATCGACGCCCCAACCCCGGCTACCTCTCCCTTTTCCTCTCCCTCTTCCTCGTCTTCCATGGCTGCCGCCCAAGCCACCGTACCCTCCCCATCATCACCCTCACACGCAAACAACCCGACTGCCGTGCCACCGACCGATTCGGTCACATCCTTGCCCGACCCTTCCCCAGTACCGACCAGACCTCCGTCGGCCTCCCTCAACTCCTCATCCTCCAAGACGCCTCCTTCACATGCAAACTCGCCGACCACCGCGTCGACGTCCCCTCTGCGCCGTTCGGTCTCTCCTCCGCACAATGGCCACGAATCACCACTCTCTGCCAATTCACGCGACAGCCACATGCGTGCCCTTCTGGCACCGCCATCGCTAGCAGAACCAGTGCATAGGCCTCGCCATCGGCCACTACGACGCGCAGCCCGAATGGGCCACTCAACCACATCTCCCTCCGCTAACACCGAGTCCTCCCAACTTCCTCAACGACCACGGCGTTGACTCAAACCCGCACCAGTGACACCGTCGGGTTCTTCCTCTCACAACACTGCTGACTCCTCAATGCCGACTGACGAGCACCGCCCGATACCTTCTCGGGGCCGAACCTATCGTTCTCGCGTCAACATCTTACCCCCGGAGGGCCATTTGCACGGTAACCTTACTTTCACATCCTCTACTACTCGGAACAAGTATGATTTCCTCTGCCATAAGGCGATAGTGCCTTGTCAGTCTTGCACATTGAAACTGCTGTTACCGATTATTTCCAGAATATTGGTTGGGTTGGAAATTTTGATGTACCTTATTCTGCCTATTATGAACTTGTTTTTGAATTCTATTCTACCTTTCAATTTAATCGGCACAATCCTGTTTCGACTGACACACCTGGTGTTGTCAAATTCCGGCTATTAGGTACAATGCATAGTTTATCTCTTATTGACTTTAATATTGCTTTATCTTTTGTAACTGAAGAGTATGCTATGTCTCAGGATTTTCAGAACAGTTTGTGAACATTTCCTACTGCTTTCAAGGCTGTTGAGGCTTTTTCTTTGTTAACTAATAATGTCGAGACTATATATAGCCCAAAAAGGTCAAAAGATTTGTGGTTTCGCGACCCTGCCTTATGTTACATACACCGTTATTTAGCTTACAATTTTTCAGGCCGTCGAGATGCTCCGGCAAACGTCTTCAAGACGAAACTATTCTTTTTATGGTGTATGTATACCGGTCGTCCGGTTAATTTGGGTTATTGGTCTGCACTTCAATTCGAGCATGTTATCAAAGCTAAGCGCCCTCTCATTTTAGGTTCTCTTATTACACAATTGTTGTTTTCTTTGCATGGTTCTAACGCTCCTATTTCAGATTTACATGTTGCTTGTCAGGCCGATCCTTTAGATGCCCGATGCCTTGACTCAATGGGGCTCCTACTTGGCACTCCGTCCTCCTTCCACTTTGTCCCCCTGGTGTTCGTTCTACACCATCCGAACGCATCTTTCGACAACGACATCAACCTGACGCACCAGCACCAGCACCCGCTCCAGCCCAACCCACATCGACGGTTGAACAATGTTTAGAGCGCATTGAGGCTCGAATCGACATTGTTAGCGAGCAGCTCACCAAACTCCTCACTCTCCTCTGCAATCGACAGTAGCTCATTAGCCTAACGGGGAGTTTTTCTAAACTTTTCTTCCTATTTATTTCTTTTGCATCCATATTGAGGGCAATGTGTTTTAAGTAGGGGGAGGAACTCTTCGTATTACTGTTGTCTTCTGCTGTGATTTGTGTTTTCTGCTTGAGGCTCTTTTGTTGTCCATAATTTTTTTTAGAATATTCTGTCGCTTTTCATGCCCAAGAATTTGCCCATGACTTACCATTGCTTGACCCACATGCATGATTCTTGGCCACTGAGTTAATTCTGATTCTGTCTGTTTGATTTTATATCCACTGTTTTATTCTTATTAGGCCAATAATATTTATGATTAATAAATTAACTCTATCTTGCTTTTCGTAAAATTGATCAAGTTTAATAACAAGTGGACACTTAATACGTTTGCATGCCTAAATTATGTTCATGACTATTAGGTGGTTACTAAAACTTATTTTTGACACTTGAGTATTTCTCTTAGGTCCTCTTGAAGTTAATATTTTTCGAAAATTGTGATTAATAAATATTTCCAAGGTTATGAGTGCAGCTTAGAACGTAACTGACTGAGTAACCGGGGTAGGGTGCTTGGGTTGTCATTCTATTTCGCGTCAAAAGGTTGTGTGACGTGATAGGTAAAACTCCGCTAGCCAAGGTTATGAGTATGGCTCAGAACGTGACTGATTGAGTAACCGGGGTAGGGTGCTTGGGTTGTCATTCTACTTCGCGTTAAAAGGTTGTGTGACGTGACGAGTAAAACTCTGCTAATCGGAAATAAATAATTTTTACGAGTATGCTGGGCTGAGTAACCGGGGTGGGGTCTTGGGTTGTCATCTCTCTTCGCGTCAAAAGGTTCAATATATTCCTAAGTAAATAAATAACATAAAAAAAAGCAAAAAAAAAAAAAGCAAAAAAGAAAAAAAGCAAGAAGAAAAGAAATACTAATAAAATTTCAGCCGGGGACTAAAGGAGAAAATAAATAGAGTGTCTTGGTAGGTTTGGTAATTTACCTAAATAGCATGAAATAATTCAAGACGATTTTAATTTTTGTGTGTGTTAATTAGAAAACTTTTTCTGTTTTACTTAAAGCAAGCTCAGAGTTCTCTTTCTTTTTCATATGCATTTTTGACTAATCTTTATAAAACTTTGGAGTAAAATTTCTTTCAGGATCTAATTTTCACAGTGGATAGGAACCATACTTGAGGGCAAGCATGGGCTAAGTAGGGGGATTTGATAACACTCTAGAATGTCATGTTTTTATGTACTAATTGCATATTAATTTTGAGTGTGATTCTACTAATTTGGGCTATTTATGGACTTTTATCTCGTAGGGACTAAATTGGAGACCAAAGCAAAATTGAGGGCCAAAATTGTGAAATTAGAGATAAAAATGGACCAATGTGCAACAAAGGGAAAAGATGGTGCCAAAAGTGCAAACATGGAGGGCAGAGGGATTGAAATGCAAAAAGAAGAGATTTTGCTTTATCAAACTCTATTTTAATTATATTAGGATAATTAATATTAGGATAATTATTGAGGATTATTTAATTTCTTTATTTATCTCTATTTATCTTTAATTCAAATGTAATTATCTTTGGGAGTTTAAGTAGAACTAGTCCATCTACCTTAGTACTATAAATAGGGGATGAAGTGACTCATTTGGGGGGTTCATCTTTTTCTGTACACTCTTCTCCCATAAGTCTTTTGTGCTTCCTTTATCTTTCTTTCAATAAAGGTTCCCTTTTCCATACTTATATATTTATTTACTTTTCCACCACAATTATGAGCCACTAAAATCCATCTAGCCGAAGGTTGTCGAATGCCCCAAAGAGGTTTTTGAGGCTTAGAACCCGCACTTAACTTTCTCACCTAGGTATTCATCGTTTCTCTGCATTACGGGGCTGACGCTTCCGTCCAGGTCCCTTAAAAAGTAGCCCTTCCAACGTATGCAAAGGCGGCCGCTTTGTGTGTTTTGGAAGGATTGCACCGTCGGTTCGTGAACTTACTGCGTCAGAGGTTGGCGAGCCACAGAGACAAAATGACGTGGGATTCGCCATTGAGAAGCGTTGATCTAGCATAAATGACTCACAAAAGCGATTGCAGGCTAGAGTCGGGCTCCTTAAATTCATAAGTCTAAGTTCTTGGAGTTGGTGGCTGTAGGCGTCCTCTTCCACTATAACTGGCTTACTTGGTCAGAGAAAGGTCATCCAAAAGCCAAAGATTGAACCCAAGGAGGAACGAGACAACCGGAGGCTAGAATCTCACTAAATAAGAAACTCACTCTTCTTTAAACTCTTTTATTTTCCTTTTAATTTTCGCAATTTACTTTCACGATTTCAATTCACTTTATATTCTATTTTTATTCCAGATCGAAATTATTAATTTTGGTTTTTTATTTTTCCAGGAACGCACGTTTTCTTGGGACGATTCTGCCCAGGATTTCGAGAAACAGGCATTTGTATAATCCGATCCATGTGGATTCGACCCTACTTGCCCTTTACTGTTATTTTCATTATTTTGTAGGGAGTAGGATATATTTGGTGCATTCAACGACGCATCACCTAAAATGGTATGCTTGAGATGCCTTTGAATGCTTGGAAAAGTCAGTTATTTTAGCATGAATTGAATTGGTATATTGCTTGTAGGGAAATCCCAATGTGTGGGTGGCATTTTGGCCTTGAAAATAGGTCATTTTTATCAATTTCACCAAAAGTCATCTAGCAAAAGTTGTTTATCACACTTCAATCTTTCATATTCCTCCATTAAACATCAAAATACATGCATAACATACATGGGTAAATTTTTGAACATGAACTCTAGCTCAAAATAATGGTAGAAATAACTAAATTAAGCTACGAGGATCTCAAAAATACGAAGAACATAAAAAACGGGGCTAGGAGGTACTTACAATCAAGCTTGAAAGTGAACAAAACCCTAGCTATGGCTCCTTGCAAATTTCGACACTTAGGGAAGAAGATGGACACAATATTTGACTTCTTTTTCCCTTTTTATTAACTTATTAACCTAATGACCAAAATGCCTTTAAGACCTCCTTTCTTGAGATTTTTCCTTCCCATGTCCATTTTTGTCCATCATAAGATATAATTGTCTATTTGCTATATAAGGACCTCTAATAAATTTTATAATGCTATCTCATACTTGAAACTTCTAGAATCTCATATTTTTCAATCTTTGCAATTTAGTCCTAATGAATAAATTGATTACTAAATTATAAAATTTTTTCATGAAATTTTTCACAATATTATGCAAACATTTCATAGACCTCATAAAAACCATAAAACACATATTTCTACTTTGGATTTGTGGTTTTGCAACTACTATTCTGACTAGGCCCTAAATTGGGATGTTACATTATTCCTTAGTCCTCGCCTAATTTGTTGAGTGTGAGCATTGTTTTCACCCACAACCATTGACACCAATAACCCTTATTTTGAAATCTTTGGTTTCCACATGCTCTGACATCGCATCATCGAACTAGGAATTGCTTATGGAGTTGCTGACATGACCTTCCACCCACAGGGCCTTCAAGACTTCATCCTCACCTAAATATCCACAACCATGCCCAACTCAAGCACAGCTTCAAACGCAACAAACCTGTTTTAGGCGACAACCTAAAGAAATTGATTCTTACCATTTTTGACTTTAGGGTGTAGTTTTTGACCCAACTTGAAGGTTGAAAATCCAAAATATACAAAAAAAAAAAATTTACGGAGTTGGGCCAGTTTCTAGAAAATTTACGGAAAAGGGCCATTTCCCCACAAAACGCGTCCACGTCAGCGCGTTTTGTAGGGAAATGGCAGGAAAGCGCGCCCCTAGGGACGTGCTTTAGCCCTGCAACGGTAAAAAAAAAGGGGTCAAAAATTTTTTGACCGTTGGGGGCCCAACGATAAAAAAAAACTATAAAAACCCCCAACACTTTTATTTTTTTCACACTTTAATCCTTACTCATTCTTCTCTCAAATTCCTCTCAAATACCTCTCAAAATTCTCTTTAAGTCCTTCAAACTGCCTCTAAAATTTTGAAATAGTCCTTTAATATTTACAAAAAAGCACTTTTTTAATTTTTTTAATATATATTTTTTTAAAACTTTTAAAATTTTCGATCGTATTACAAATGGCCAGGGAATTACTTCGTCTAGACAACAAGCACATCTCCGTCAATCAAATGCAATTGGTAAGTTTTAATTTTAATTTTTCAATATTTTTTAGGTTTATGCAATTTTAATTAATTTTTATTTTATAAATTTTTAAACAGTCCGTAGATCGGGTGTTGCAATGTTATATTCGCAATATGCATGGTCCCCTATCGCCGTTGATCGAGAATTACCTGCGGGAAGCGGGTTTTTGGCACGTGGCCACAATAGGCCGGGGGTTCAAGTTGGAGCCGCCTTTGATCAATGCGTTGATAAAGAGGTGGAGACCCGAGACGCACACTTTCCATCTTCCATGCGAAGAGTGTACCATCACTTTGGAAGATGTACAGTTGCAGTTGGGATTGCCAGTGGACGGGTCGGTAGTCATCGAGTCCGCAACTTCTGGTGATTGGGGAGCCGTATGCTACGAGCTTCTGGGTGCCATTCCGGATAACATTCAAGGAGGTCGGATCGAGATGGCCTAGTTACGAGACACATTCCCAAAGCCGAATGAGGGTTACATTCTTCAGATAATTGGAGGCTATCTGATGCCGGACCTTTCTAGAAACCTCGTACACTTGAGATGGCTGCTGAAACTTGTTGATTTCAGAGCAGCCAATGAATTGAGTTGGGGGTCTACCGTGCTATCGAGGTTGTATTGGGAGATGTGCGGGGCGACACGGCAGAGTAAAGCGAAAATCGGAGGTTGCCTATCACTACTGCAATCATGGACACGGTTTTGATTTCCATTTTTACGTCCTCGACTCGACTACCCATATTCATTCCCACTAACAATGAGGTAAATTTAATGTTATATTTTACAATTATTACGTAGATTTATAGTATAATTGTATGCTAAAAACTTATTTAATTAGGTGGAACCATTCGGCGAGTTATGCTGGAATACCTACCTCGCTTGAAGATATACGGCTTCTATTGGACCAATGGTTGGAATAACAAGTAAGTTTCGAATTTCGTATTTATAATTTAGTATTTCGTATTTAGTGTTTGGTATTATGTATATAACTAATATTTTGGTAATGTTAATATAGTTTCAATGGACACCGTACGAGGATCCGGCAATTCGGGCAGTAATTCCGGAGGAGTTCTTGCAAAATCCAAACAGTTGGCACGTGAAGGCCCCATTGATCAACTATGCGACTGTGGATGCACCAGTCAGATTGGGTTCTGCGACAATTTAGATTCCGGCAACCGATTCCCGTGCCACCTGAGGTGCTCGATGATGAGCACAAAGTGGACTTACGACAGTTGCACATGGATTGGCCAAGATTTTGTTCAGCATATATCGAGACGTGGGAGAACCGGTATGACTATTTACCTAACCGGGAACTGATCATCGTTCCTGAGTTAGTGTGCGTGCCGGAATACATGTAATGGTTTAGGATCCATGGTAAGCCGTATTTGTTGTCGGAAGAAGAGAGACGACGGCAACTTCGTCAACAAAGGGAATGTCGGGTCCCTTTAAATCCAAGGAGAAGGGGTGATGAGACGGGGCCATCAACAGCACCGACACATTCACCGGGCCCATCAGTTCAGCCGATGACATCGACATCACAGCCTTTAGCCTTTATGCCAGGTGCGTACCCTAGCCCTTATATGTATCCTAACCCATATTTTCCTTTTCCCAGTCCCACCCCAGGTTGGAATGCATGGCCGGGTTCGAGTCCGTTCCTGACTACTCCGACTGGCCAGCCGATCTTGAGGCCATCGTCGCGTGAGGGATCACAGGAGGCGCCGTCGGGGAGCACTTCTTTTTACCAGTCTCCTTCGCCATACGGGATTCAGACACCCCCGCCGTGGTTTATGCAAACACCTCCGGGGTCGTTATTTTATCAAGGTGGGTCATCCTCGCAACACCCACAACCAGACCCACTGCCGGAGGAACCAAAATTCCCGCCCTAGGTTCCACGACCCCCGCCGGAAGCTAGAAGAAGGAGGAATCTAGCGCGTAACCGCCGACTGCCCCCGTGTGGCACTGATTCCAACCGGCATTAACATTGATTCGGATGGGCTTTTTTATTTTTTAAATTGTAATAATTTTTTTTTTTTTAATAAAAAAGTTGTTTTTTATTTGTGTTTGTAATTTAATTTTAATATCTTCACTAAAATAGAAGTTGTTTATTTTTTATGTATTTTAATTTGAATTTTTTTAATAAAATAAAAAGTTATTTTTTATTTTTTTAATTTAGTTTTAATATATTTAATAAAATAATAGTTGTTTAATTTTTTATTGTAATTTAATTTTAATATCTTTAATAAAATAGAAATTGTTTAATTTTTTTATTGTAATTTAATTTTAATATATGTAATAAAATAAGAAGTTGTTTTTTATTTTTATTTTACTGTAATTTAGTTTTAATATATTTAATAAATAAGATGTTTTTTATTTTTATTTTTTTGTAATTTAGTTTTAATATATTTAATAAATAAGAAGTTTTCTTTTTTTTTATTTTTTTGTAATTTAGTTTTAATATATTTAATAAATAAGAAGTTTTCTTTATTTTATTTTTTTTGTAATTTAATTTTAATATATTTAATAATAAGAAGTTTTATTTATTTTTTTTTTTTGTAATTAGTTTTAATATATTTAATAAATAAGAAGTTTTCTTTAGTTTTTTTTTTGTAATTTAGTTTTAATATATTTAATAAATAAGAAGTTTTTTTATTTTTATTTTTTTGTAATTTAGTTTTAATATATTTAATAAATAAGAAGTTTTCTTTATTTTTATTTTTTTGTAATTAGTTTTAATATATTTAATAAAATAAGAAGTTTTTTTATTTTTTATTTTTTTGTAATTCAGTTTTCATATATTTAATAAATAAGAAGTTTTTTTTATTTTTTTGTAATTTAGTTTTAATATATTTAATAAAATAAGAAGTTTTTTTATTTTTATTTTTTTTTGTAATTTAGTTTTAATATATTTAATAAAATAAGAAGTTTTTTTATTTTTATTTTTTGTAATTTAGTTTTAATATATTTAATAAAGAAGAATTTTTTTATTTTTTTTTATAATAATAATAGTTGCTTATATGTTTTGTAATTTAATTTTAATATCTTTTATAAAATAGAATTTGTTTAATTTTTTGAAATTTAATTTTAAAATAAATATCCTATATTGGAGGAAAGGCAAAAGCGCACCCCTGAGGACGCGCTTTGTGCCACATCAGCAAAGCGCGTCCACGTAAGAGCACTTTTGCTGATGTGGCACAAAGCGCGTCCTCAGGGGCGCGCTTTCCTGTCATTTCCCCACAAAACGCGCTGACGTGGATGCGTTTTGTGGGGAAACGGCCCTTTTCCGTAAATTTTCGAGAAATCGGCCCAATTCCATATTTTTTTTTTATTTTTTTGGTATATTTGAGTATTTCACCCCAACTTGAACATGGTGGATGTTAATGTTGAAAAAAGAGAAAAGCTAAATCTGCTTGAGTTTTCTTCATGTTTCTTTTTCCTTTAAATTGTTTTATCTATAAAATTATTATTTTAATAAATAAATATCATGTTAGAAAATGAGAAAAATATATATTCATTTATTTATAAGTATTTTTATAATTTTTATGTATTTTATAAAATATTTTGTATTTTTTAAAAAAATAAACTTTTAAATAATTTTCTTTATTTTTAAATTTTTAACTTTTATGAATCAAGACAAAATTGAAAAAAAAATGTGTAAAGTTGAGAGCTAAATTTGTTGAAATTTTTAGAATTAAAACCAAATTGGTGGAATCTATAAATATTGGAGGGTTAAATTTGTTATTATAGAAAAAAATGAAGAAGCTTTTGCTAATGTTTTAATAGAGGAGTGACCAAAATATTAAAGTTTGATAACTTTAATGGCTAAAATAGAAAATTTTAAACTTAGATCATTAAAACAGAAACACACTTATAGTAGTGTGACTATTTGTATATTTACCCAGAATTTAACTTGAAAATAAAAGGATGAGTAAAACTCTTGAAAAAAAAAAATCTCTAAAAAAAATCCTCTCAAAAATAAGTAAAAAAATTCCTCCTCATTATCACAAACAAATTATGTAAGTAGTTAAAATTTATCGTTATACTTAATTAATTACTAACTCATATACGGAAATGTAGCATTTGTTTATAATAAATTAAACATTAAACCCCGTAAAGAAGGGAAATATATTGTTTCCAACTAACCATGGCCAAGTGCATGTAAAAAGAAAAGAAAAAGATGGAAAGAAGAAAAAGGTGAGATTGATGAAAACCTTTCAAGACTTCCATAATTACTACTAAGGTGTAAAGTACATTAAATATGTGTCGAAATAAAAAAGAGAAGTAAAGGCTGTTCTAAAGTTTCCCATCACCATTAATTGTGTGTACAACAGTTTAAAGATCTTTTTAAAGTTTTCCTCCTTTAATCCAACACTCTTTTAAAAGTACTATACAGTAAGTGTTCGTGCTTTGGATTCAGATCTTTCCAGGGAAAATGACTTGAGATTCCAACAGTGAAATGCTAGCTTAATTAGGGGTTTTAAGGTTTCTAATTACCAATTAAGTTGCTAAGTAAACTGATTTTGGTAGCAAAAGCACTTCTTTTAAACCACACCAACAATCTACCAAAGTACATAACAAAAATAACCTCATTTACGTTTCATCATTATATTTAAATATATATTTTTTAATTCTTCACAGCAAATTTTGATAAGATATTAATTCTTTTAAATTCTTAAAACATTTTTATGTCACTTTTCAAATTCACTTTTTATTAATCATGCTTTTTAAAATCATAAACAATATTAAACTAAGTGTTAATATAATTAGGGTTAGCTTCATTTGCACTGTATTTCTATTCGTTACACTCCATTACATCTTTAATAAATATTCACTAAGTTTATAAAAGACATAATAAATTATCAAGCCTTCCAATTTATAAAATAAAAAAAATTATTCAAAACTTTTCTTTAATTATCCGTTTCTTTTAATTATTAAATTTACATTTTTTTTATAAAATTCGAAGTAAAAAAAATTACGCCTAAAAAAAGTTTCACTCATATAAAACAATTATATGTTGAAATACTGTTTCCCTTAAATTTAAACCAACTATTTATTTGTTAGATTTCAAAACTAGTATTAATTTAGGCATTTAATTATTATATTAATTATAAAATATTAAAAACGTTCAAGTAAAAAAGTATGTTTCAATTTTAAAATTGTAATAATATACAACAATTAACTCAATTTTTTATGTTAACTATTTAAAACTATTTTCTCCACAATTTAAATATTGTTTTTCCATGATCTATCTAACACCCCATACTCGATCCGATCGCTGTTTCTGAGCTATAGTATGCCATATTAGTTACCAGAATAACCATGGTTACAATTTATATCGATTCAAAATTCGTTAACATGTTCATTACATCATCATATTATAATATATAATCTTGTTTGGGGTTTATCTGAGCTTATGAAAGCTCTTTTGATAAATTGAGACCATTTGAGAACTAAAATGCAAAGTTTACAAAATGTTTCAGGTTGGATTCGCGACTCCTATGATGCGGTGTTGCGACCTCAAAGACAGTAAATAAACGTCGCGAAGATGAAGGCTAGTGTCACGACGATGGAAACAAATTCCTTCAATTCTTATCTCCTTTGATTCAATCTATCATCGAATAAAATATGGCTGGTCTTAAGACACCAAAATGGCAACTCAACACAATCAATAAGTTCAATTATACATTTCAAGTCCAAAAAGATCTTAGCCATCTTAGCCATGCATGGACCATTACATTATCATTAATCCATTACTCAATTACACAACATCTACCATTTACAACCTAAAAACCGGTTCAACCCTAGGTACATGCCATTTATCAATATGTAAAGAGCTATACAAACTTTGTTGAGTTGAGAGTAGAAAACTAGATGCTGAATTCACCTTTCGAGACTTCGAGGTCCACCTGTACCTGCACACGGAATAAACAAATCGTATGTTGATCGATAAAGCTCAGTGATACTTTCATGATTCAAGTCAATATAACACAAACATTAACTAATTGCATACTATCAATTCAAGATCAATCTTTAGCCATTTCACATAAACTTTCATGCCAAAAGCTTCCATTAACATATAAACTATGTATATAACCATTTTGCACATCATTGCATTTGAAAATTGTAACACCCCTAACCCCAATCCTTTGTTGGAACAGGGTTACAAAGTATTACCAGAGTTTACAGATCAATTACAGAAAATTTTATATTATTGACTATTCATATCCAAATTCAATCATATCGTCACTTAATTGGGTCCTCAAGGCCCAAAATACACGTTAGAATTAAATCGGGACTAAACCAGAAACTCAGAAAATTTTTCGCAAAATTTCAAAATTTTTCTTAAGTGTAGGGGACACACGCCCATGTGGTCAGGCTATGTGGCTCACATGGCCAGGTGACAAGCCCATGTTTTAGGCTTTGTGGGCATTCGATGTGAGGCACACGGCTGTGTCCCAGCCCATGTTCAAATTATGGTATCTACTGACTTGGGTCACACGGCTAGCCACATGTCTATGTCTTAGGCTGTGTGGACAATTTAATTTTCAAAAATTAGGTGCAGGATTCACACGGCCAAGACACAAACTCGTATGTTGGGCCGTGTGTTTCACACGGCTGATACACACGCCTGTGTCTCTTCCCGTGTGACCAATTCTGAGCATTCTGTTTTTCAATTTTTAAGATGCAAGGGACACACGGCCAAACCAGATGCCCGTGCACATGGCCGTGTGTCACACACGGGAAGAGACACACGCCAGTGTGTCTACCCGTGTGGACAAAAGCAAGGCCATTTCCAAACCTTATTTCTCACCCAAATTTTTCTTTGTACCTACATTAATACTTGCATACATATATCAATCTATTCAATATGTTAAAACAAATCCAACATTAACATTATACTTGATATATCATCACATGTATTCAAACTTACCTTTTTAAAAGACATATATGTGTTTACCATAATTCAATCTAACCATACTAAGCACACATATATTAACCATATTATAACCTTAAGTATATATTCACTAAATATAACATTACTAGCCATTCCAATGGCTAGATTACAAACAACCATTTACATGCCAACTTTGACCAAGTTAACCTATACATGCCATTATACCAAAACAAGTTTACTATTTATACCAAAACGAGCTGAAGGATAGTGTGATGATGCTTTGACTGATTCCAACCTTTACGAGCTTCTGAGCACTATAAAACAGAGAAAAGAAAACCAAGTAAGCATTTCAAATGCTTAGTAAGTTCGTATAACAAGAATTTAACTTACCAGCCTAGTTTAGACCCTAGTCGGAATAGTGGTTTCAGGACCACAAGTCCGAGGTCAAAAAATATTTTAATATTATTTTTGGTGTTTACAGTATGTAATTGAGCATGTGTGAAAATGTTATCGATTGTGTGTCGAATTATAAAAAAGGACTTAATCGTATAAAATATAAAAGCTGTGTGCTGATTGTTAAAGTGCTAATTTGGCATGCCTTATTAAAGTGTAAGTCCTTATGTTGATATTAGACCATTAAAAGAATGGATGGAAAAAAAGGGGCTTATATTAGTGGATTTTAAATGTTATACATTAAGGGTAAAATGGTAAATGGCATAATAATATGTATTAAATAAAACAAATAAGAAAAAGGAAGCCATTATCATCTTCCTTCCACCGAAATTGAAAGAAAAAAAAGAAAGAAAATAGCTTGCTAGGTTTCGGCTAAGGCTTTGGCTAAATCAAGGTATGTTTTGAGTTCGATTTTTGATAATTTCTACGTTTTTGTGATCGTTGCTTAGTGTATTATCAAGCCCATGCTTTAATTTTAGATTTTGATGAAGATTTTGAGATGTTTCATTGATGAATATGTGAGCTCTGTGTTGATAGTTGGTGAAATATGAAAGATATGTGATAGATTAGCATATTTTGTTTTTGAATTTTTGGTGAATTTGAATAATTTGGGCTAAATTGTGAAAATGAGAAGTTGGAGGACTAAAATGTGAAATAAATGAAATATATGGGCTTGTATGAGCATAAGGAGAATTCGGCTAGGCATATGTGAAGTGAAATTATGCGAATTTGATGATTTTATGAAATAGGGACTAAAGAGTCAAAATGTGAAAATGTGGGGGCTATTTTGTAAAATGCCATAAATATGTGTGTTTGGACTAAATTGAATGATTTGGTGATTGAATGAGTTAAATTTGAATATGTATAGATCAAGAAAAGAGGGTTTTGGATCGAGATCGAGGCAAAGATAAAGTGCTTGATTAATCGACTCGTTTTGTTATTTCTACGTCTGAGGTAAGTTCGTGTATAATATGAGTCGTTTAATTTATATTCATATATTATGAAATGAATGAATTAGAAATGCTGTATGTATAGAATTAAGAAATGTGGCACTAAGTGTGCGTAACTAGAATTGAGACAGAGGTGAATAGCACTGTGTGTGTGAAATATAGAAAGCCTCGGTTATTATGATTGGGACTGTGTGTGTGATACCGAGTTGAATTCAGTTTAAAATAAAGGCACTAAGTGTGCGATGATATTTAAGCTTCGGCTTTGAAATTGGCACTAAGTGTGCGATTGAATCAAAGGAATAATGAAGATTGATCAAAATGTGGTATCAAGTATTGAGTAGCAAAGTTGGTTGTTAACTAAGTGTTAGCAAATGTATGTACTAAACCTATGTGGTTGATGAATTTGGAAATAGATGAATAGATGGTTATGTGAGTATTGAATATAGATGAGATTGTGCATTCTTGTGAATTAATCTATGTGATGTTTTATTTTGTTCTTTGATTTTGAAACATTCAGTTAAATATATTATAATACGAATTTACTAAGCTTTAGAGCTTACTGTGTGGATTGTTTCTCTGTTTTACAGTGTATTTAAAGCTAGCTCAAATCTAGGGATCGTCAGCGACTCAATCACACTATCGGCTATCTATTTTGGTATTTTTGGAGAGATATATATATTTGAATATGACATGTATAGGCTAGTAGATGTGGCATGTTTTGAAGTGTATAAGCTTTGCCATTTGATATGGCTTGGAAGTTGAATGATGTTGGTTCATATGTGTGGGTTAGGTGAATGATAGTTATGGTATGAGTTAGAGAAAATGGATATGTATGTTTAATGCTTAAATTGGTTGATGAGCAATGTGGTTTAAATGTGAACTTGTGGTATGGATTACATGATGCTTGACTTATATGATTTAGGATGTAAAATTGGTATTTTAGATGGATTTGTTTGATTTGAAATTGAGTATGGAAATAGATGGTGTTGTTGATGAATAATTGGTACATATATTGTTCTGTTTTGGTTTCCATTTGAGGTATAAATGCATATGGTTTGATGCTTGTAGGTGATCCTAAGTGTGGGTGGCAAGTTTGGCCTTGCAAATGGCTTATAATTGCCCACACGGTTGAGCATACGGGTATGTGTCTTGACCGTGTCCTTCGTGGTTGTGTTTTAAAAATAAGTCAGTTTCGACCATGGGCTGGACACACGGGCGTGTGACTGGCTGTGTGGTGCAAGTCAGTGCCGACCACGGGTGAGGCACAAGGGCGTGTCTCAGGCTGTGTGGATAAGTCAGTATGTATGCCCTGTTTTGCCACACCTCACACGGGCGTGTGACCTCTGTAGCTTTGAAAAATGGTTGATTTTTTGAAAAATTTTTATGTGTTTGGTTTAGTCCCGACCCCTTTCTAACACGTGTTTAAGGTCTCGTAGACCACATTAAGGGACTATATGCTTATGTTTTGATATGGTTGGATGATGATTGACTTTGTGTTGTGAAATGATTGTAAATGTTCTGGATTGATCAGTAATGCTTTTTAACCCTAAACTAGCGACGGTTACGGGTTAGGGGTGTTACAAATTATGTACACTCCAAATAAGTATACAAACATGCATCCAAATCATTATGGCCATTTGCCTAAACACATATGATCTCAAGAAACTTGTTAGTCATATATATCATGTAAACATCAAAAATCAAAGATGAGCTCATCATATAATAATTTTCATAAACATGTGCTTTTCATATCATATTTCCATATAACATGTGCATTTCCATAATCAATCATCTTAAGTTCAATTCAACCATGTCAAAACTATTCCCGTTGAATTTATTTGAAATATCGATGGGTACACATGTAGTACACTTGAAGTGTACAAATCTGTAACACGTCAACTCATAATCAGGGGTACCCAATTAGGGCACATACTTAGGAAGCACTCTCTCGAGCCATATAATAGGATGCTCATGTGAGCCATGTAACATGAAGCTTATCTGGGCTAAATCAAGAAACTCATAAGAGTTTAGAACAGGAAGTTCATTGAACTTAACAGGTAACTCCGAAGAGTTATTATCAGGGAGCTCCGAATAGCCATATAACAGGATGTTCAAGCGAGCCATGTCAAGAAGCTCACAAAGAGCCTATATTAGAACGCACATAAAGAGTTGCGTTTGTGTCCGCAATATATGGAGGATCACAACCGATCATATAACAGGACCCTCACAAAGAGCTACGGTAGTCCAAAACACATGCAGGATCACTACCTATCAGGATGCTCGTAAGAACCATATAACGCGAAGCTCGAGAAGACTTATAACAGGATGCTCATAAGAGCTATGGTGTGTCTGCAACTTATGCAGGACCACAACCAATACGGAAAATATTGTATCCATCCAATTTCCATCTATTCAAACGAGACTTATCATGTATCGGGCTTTGTCAAATATAATATTTATTTCATATTCATGACAATGATACAATTCACATACATATTATTCAATTTAAAACATAGAAATACACAATTTAGTTATACGAACTTACCTCGTCATTTGTTCGTATACGAAAATCTACTAATCCGACACTTTTCTTTTCCTCGATCTAACTTCGTATTTGAGTTATCCTGATCTATATAAATGAATTTAACGTCAATTTAATCCATTTCATATTCAATTTAATTCAATTAACATCCTAAGAAAAATTACCATTTTGCCCCTATACTTTTTATAAATGACAATTTTGTCCCTTGGTTCGGAAAATGAAATTCATGCAATTTAATCCTTATTCCAAGCCTAATCGATTTTTACTTATAACTTTTATAGCACATATATTTCATAAAAATAAGAAAATTTTCATGAATTTTATATATTTACAATTTAGTCCCTAAATCACAATTTCATGAAAATTCACTTTACAAAAGTTGTTTATCTATCAACAACCTTTCATTTTCTACCATAAATTTCAAATTCTCAGCATATTCATCCATGAAAAAATTTCAATACTTTAATATCTTTTCAAATTGATCCCCAAAATAGATAGATTGAGTTACTCTAATCTCAAAAATATAAAATTACTAAAAACGGGACAAGAATGCTTACCTAATTAGGCTTGCTCATTTTTCTTTCTCTTTCCTAGGGTTTCCATATAATTTTGGGGAAGAAGATGATGAAATAAGATGATATTAGACTATTATCATATTTATTTATTCCAAATTCCAATTTAGTCATTTTCTTTTTCTAAATTTCCATGTATGAATT
Source organism: Gossypium australe (assembly GCA_005393395.2). Taxonomy (NCBI): domain Eukaryota; kingdom Viridiplantae; phylum Streptophyta; class Magnoliopsida; order Malvales; family Malvaceae; genus Gossypium; species Gossypium australe. Next base: position 91,127 of record SMMG02000075.1, read on the forward strand.
ATCAAAAATATCTACTAACTTTTCTTACTGGTTTAATTACCATATAAAGATATCAAGTTTAGAATTCCATAGCTATTCGATACTTATAGCTACTAGAATTCAACTTTTGCATTTTATGCAATTTGACCTTTTCTATAATTAAACATGAAATTGGTAAAATTTTCTTATTGAAATTTTCATACGTCTTTCCTATCATGATGCAGACCATGCAATAATTTTAAAATAAATTTTCTTTTTGACTTGGATTTGTGGTCCCAAAACCACTATTCCGATTTCACTGAAAACAAGCTAGTACAACTCTCCCCTCTTAAAGAATTTTTGTCCTCGAAAATCTTACTAGTAAAGAGATTCGGGTATTGCTTTCTCATTGTATCCTCCGGTTCCTAGGTAGCTTCTTCTATTCTATGTTGTTGCCAAAGAACTTTTACTAAAGCTACCTTTTTATTTCTTAATTCTTTTGTTCACGTGCTAAAATTTTGATCGGTTTTTCACTGTAAGTCATGTCAGGCTAAATTTCAACTTCTGTTAGAAAAATAACATGTGAAGGATCTAAACGATACCGTCGTAACTTAGATACATGAAAAACATTATGAATTCTGTCAAGCTCTGGTGGTAATGCCAATCTGTATGCAATAGGTCCAATTCTTTCAATAACTTCATATGGTCCGATGAGCCGTGGAATCAGTTTTCTTTTACGGCCAAATCGAAAAAATTTCTTCCAAGGTGATACTTTTAAGAATACCTTATCACCAACTTGAAATTCTATCTCTTTTCGTTTAAGATCGGCATAAGACTTTTGACGATCAGAGGCCACTTTCAAACTATCCCGAATCTCTTCAGTTTCACAGATCAAATCAACTTCGTGTGTCTTTTTCTCACTGAGGTCTGTCCAGTACAACGGAGTTCTACATTTACGACCATACAAAGCCTCATACGGTGTCATTTTAATAATTGATTGATAGCTATTATTATATGCAAATTCAACTAAAGGCAAATATTTTTCCCAGTTACCTTCGAAACTCCAACACACAACACCGAAACATATCTTCTAAAATCTGTATCACACAATCAGATTGTCCATTAGTCTGAGGATGAAATGCAGTACTGAAATGTAAATGTGTACCCAAAGCTTCTTGCAACTTGGTCCAAAATCGGGATGTAAATCGAGGATCTCTATCAAAAATAATAGAAACTGGTACCTCATGTAATATAACAATATTAGAAATATATAATTCTGCTAACCTGTCCAGAGTGAAATCCATACGTATCGGAATAAAGTGTGCAGACTTTGTTAGTCGGTTGACGATTACCCAAATGACATCTTTCTTTTTCGGAGATAGAGGTAACCCTGATACAAAATCCATAGTAACTCTTTCCTATTTCCATTCCATTATCGTAATTGGCTATAATAATCTCGAAGGTATCTAGTGTTCAGCTTTAACTTGCTGACATATCAAACACTTAGATACAAATTCAGAAATATTACGTTTCAGTCCCGACCACTAGTACATCTTTTTCAAATCATTATACATTTTGTTACTTCCCGGATGAACAGACATTGTTCCATTATGAGCTTCGCTCAAAATCTTATGTACAAGTTCTGAATTCCTCGATACACATATTCTACCTCTGAATAATAGACAACCATCAGACCCGATCTGAAATTCTGAATCAGAATTCAACTCACACTGTACCTGTTTAGTTCGTAGTTCATCATCATTTTTCTGAGCTTCAAAAATCTGCTGCGGAAACATCGGCCTAGCTTTTAACAAAGTTATGATTGAACCATCATAAGATAACAACAATCGGGTATTCATTGCTCGCAAGGCAAACGGGGATTTTCTGCTCAGAGCATCTGCAACCACATTAGCTTTTCTCGGATGATAATCAATAACCAGATTATAATCTTTTAACAGTTCAAGCCACCGGTGCTGCTTTAGATTCAAATCCTTTTGTGACATCAAATACTTTAAACTTTTATGGTCAATAAATATATGACATTTCTCACCAAACAAATAGTGTTGCCAAAATTTCAAAGTAAACACAATGGCTGCAAATTCTAAATCATGTATCGGGTAATTCTTTTAATGTGGTTTTAGCTGTCTATAAGCATAGGCTATTACATTACCTTATTGCATAAAGACACAGCCTAAACCATTCAATGATGCATCACTATAAATTACAAATTCTTTACCCGATTCAGGCTAAACTAATACGAGTGCTTCAGTCAACAAGGCTTTTGACCTGTCAAAACTCTACTGGAATTTATGAATCCATTCAAATTTCGCATCCTTTTTTAACAAACGGGTCATTGGAGAGGATATCATCGAGAAACCTTGTACAAATCTCCGATAGTAACCGACTAATCCCAGAAAGCTTTTGAATTCAGACACATTTTTCGTTGGCTTCCAATTAACAATTGCTGATATTTTATTCAGGTTAACTCTGATGCCTTCGGCAGATACTATATGTCCAAGAAAATCAACTTCCCGAAGCCAAATTCACATTTACTGAATTTGGCATGCAATTTTTTTTCACGCAGGGTTTGTAACAAAATTCTCAAATGATCAGCATGCTCATTTTCATCTCAAGAATATACCAAGATATCATCAATAAATACCACCACAAATCTGTCTAAATACGGTCTGAAAATTCTATTCATTAGATCCATAAATACTACAGGTGCATTAGTCAAACCGAACGACATCACAAGAAACTCATAGTGCCCGTACTTGGTTCTGAAGGCTATTTTTTTTGTACACCAGAGTCTTTTACTCGTAACTGATAGTAATCTGAACGAAGATCAATCTTCGAAAATATAGTGACACCTTTTAACTAGTCAAACAAATCATCAATACGAGACAATGGATACTTGTTCTTTATTGTAACTTTGTTGAGCTGTCTGTAATCAATACATAACCTCAATGGTCTATCTCTCTTTTTAACAAATAAAACCGACACACCCCAAGGTGATGAACTAGGTCGAGCAAAATCTCTGTCTATTAATTCTTGCAACTGTGCTTTCAACTCTTTCAACTCAGTAGGAGACATTCTGTAAGGTGCTATAGATTTTGGTGCTGTCCCTGGAACAAGATCTATAGAAAATTCCACCTCTCTAACTTGCGATAATCCAGGTAATTCTTCCGGGAACACATCAGGAAACTCACAAAGAACCGACATTAATTTCATCTTCGACTCAGATACTTTAGTGTCCAACACATATGCAAGATAAGCATCATACCCTTTTATGATATATTTCTGTGCTGATATAGTTGAGAATACATTTGACAACCCATTCAATACATCAGATTCAACTTGGACCAATTCACCATTCTGACATTTTAACACAATATATTTCTGTTTACAATTTACCACTGCATCATGTTGAGTTAGCTAGTCCATTCCCAAAATTACATCAAATTCATCAAATGGCATTAACATCAAATCAGATGAGAAACAATAACCTCGTACCATTAACGGTCAATTTTTACAAACTTTGTCCACCATCACAAAACTGGCCCAGGGGGTTCGAAACTTTAACCACGAATTTAGTAGACTCAATAGGTAAGTTTTGAATAGACACTAAAATCGTGCATATGTATGAATATGTTGAACCAAGATCAATTAAAATAGTAATACCAGTATCAAGAAGAGAAAATGTACCAGTAATAACATCAGGTGTAGAAGCATCCTCACGTGCACGTATAACATATGTTCTGGCTGGTGCTCGTGTTTCAGATTTAGTAGTTGAATCTTTTGTATCACCTCAGCTACCACTGACATTGCCAGGATGACAGGGTGTTCTACCTCTCGAGCCGGGGTTACTTGGCTTTGAAGTCTGAACAGTATCTTTTTCAAGCCTTTCTGGATAATCTTTAAGATAGTGGTCAAGAGAACTACATCTAAAGCAGGCTCCGCTTCTCATACAATACTCCCCAAAATGAAGTTTATTACAATGTTTACATCTAGGTTTGGGACTACCGACAGTTCCAGCACTTACTACTGATGGGGACAGAGATCTCAGATTAGAGCATTGAGAGCCTCGGTCTTTTCCAGAACACCCCACAGGTGAGACAGAATGATCGTGATATTTCTTTGATTTTTTTGAAGCCGACGATTGTGATTTCCTCATAAATCTTTTACTCAAAGTTTAGGCTTACATCTCTGCCTGCCTCTTTTCTTTATTTAATTCTTCAACTTTATGTGCTTGGTCGACCAGTAGAACAAATTCTTTTAATTTGAGAATCCTAACTAACAACTTGATATCTTCATTTAATCGCACTTCAAACTATTTACCCATAGCAACTTTAGTCGGGATACATTCTCTGGCATATTTACTTAATCTGACAAATTCTCGTTCATACTCAGATACTGTCATATTCCCCTGTTTAAGTTCTAAAAAGTCCTTTTTCCAATCAAGGAATCTCTGACTAATGTACTTCTTTTTGAATTTTGTTTGAAAAAATTCCCATGTAACATTTTTCCTCAGTACAACAGAAATTATGGTATTCCACCACTGGTAGGCTGAGTCTTTTAGCAAAGATACAACACATTTCAAACATTTTTCAACTTTACAAGACAATTCATCCAAAATCCTGACGGTATTTTCTAGCCAAAATTCAACCCTTTCCAGATCATCATCGGCAATAGCCTTGAATTCTTCTACCCCATATTTTTGAATTTTATCTACCGGAGGCTTACCAATTCTAACATGTTCGGCACCTTGTGGCATCTTTGGAACCAGTTGAGGAGCAAGAGGGGGAGGTTGTTGTACAGTAAGATTTATTCTTAAATATCAGTGAACCACTCATTCATCATTTCAAAGAAGGCTTCTTTTGCCTCCTCATTTCGAACCTCAGATACAAGCCTTCTACTATTACTAGATACAATTATTTGAACTGAAGCTGGAGTATTGCTCTCAACTTCCTCAAATTCAGCTCTATCTCGGTTGGACGACATTATTATATGAATAACACATTTAAAATAGTCAGGAGATATCAAAATATCACAAATTATATAATGGCATGTATAGCTAAACTCATACTTACTACGTTAGTCCGAGAATCGGCTAAACCTAGCTCTGATACCAATAAATGTAACACCTTTAACCCCTATTTATTGCCGGAATAGGGTCACGGAGCAGTACTAGAGTTTACAGATAATTTCATATCATTTACTATTCATATTCGTATTCAATCATATCATCCCTTAATTGGGTCCTCTTGGCCCAAAATACATGTTAGAATCATATTCGTGAAATTTCAAAAGTTTTCTTAGGTGCAGGGGACACATGCCCATGTGGTCAGGCCGTGTGGCTCACACGGCTAGGTGACATGCTCGTGTCTTAGGCTGTTTGGGCATTCAATGTAACAACCCAATTTCAGTGAAATCAGAACAATGGTTTCGGGACCACAAATCCGAGCTGAAAAATAAAATTTATTTTTATTTTATTATATGATCCATATTATACTAGAAATATCTTGTGAAAATTTTGAAAAGAAAATTTTATCGATTATGTGCTTAATTACGAGAAGGACCAAATTGCATAAAATGCAATAGTTGGATTCTAGTAGCTAGAAGGATCAAATAGCTATGGAATTCAAAACTTAAGGTCCTTCTATGGTAATTAGACCATTAATTAAAAGTGTAGATATTTTTGGATGACTCATCCATGGAAAATGAGAAAAAGGCTAGGGACTAAATTGAAAAGTAAAAATTTTAATTAATTAAAAGATGATAAAATAGATATCATCTTATTTTCTCATATTCTTCCCCAAAATAAAACATGGAAACCCTAGGAGCGAGAGAAGAGACTTTCATGGCCAAATTGGGTAAGTTTTCTTATCCCATTTTTAGTAATTTTGATATTTTTGGAATCGGGATAGCTTAATCTCTCTATTTGGGGGATTAATTTGAAAAGTTATCAAAGTATGAAAATGAGTCATGTATGTATATGCTGGAAATTAGAAATTTATAGTAGAAAATGAAAGATTATTGATAGATAAACACCTTTTACAAAGTGATTTTTGATGAAAACATGATTTAGTGACTAAAATGTAATCTTGTGAAATTGAAGGAAAAATTTTGAAATTTTATGAATACATGTGCTATAAATTTTGTAAAGGGGCTTTGGTTAGGCTTGGAATAGGGAGTAATTTGCACAAGTTTCATTTCCTGAGCCTAGGGACGAAAATGGAATTTATGGAAAAGTTAGGGGCAAAATGGTAATTTTGCCTAGGATGAAAATTGAGTCCACTTGAATGTGAAATGTGATAAATTGATATTAAACTTACTTGTATAGATCCGGATAGACCAAATTTAGAGTTAGAATGAGGAATGAGAAAAATGTCGGATTAGTAGAATTTACCTACACGAACCTTTGTTGAGGTAAGTTCGTGTAACTAAATTGTATATGTTTTGAAGCTTGGTTTAAATGTTGTGTTTGTGAATTTTATCAATTTCATAAATATGTGAAATCATCACCTACTCGATATAGCCCGATAAATGAAAATGCCCGATAAAATGGTAAATGAATAAAATGTTACTTGTATGTTTGACATGAATGTGGAATGTGTTTTAATCGAATTACATAAATGTTATAGAGGTATGAAATAATAAAATGCCTAATAATGCTTGAAAAGTGATTAAATCCCGGTTGAATTAATGGAAAATCGATGGATATGTGAATTCTCGAAAAGAAAGATGTCCTGCATTTATTCCGGATAGGATTTAGCTCGGATGAGTAATCCTTCAACCTCAATTTTGATAGGATTTAGCCTAGACGGGTAATCCTAACATAAGCCCTCTGGAGCATATATTATGGATTGGATTTAGCCCGGACGAGTTATCTTGATCATGCTTTTTAGAGCATATGTCATAAAAAGGATTTAGCCTGGACTGGTAATCCTGCAGTATATATATGTGGCTCGAGAGTGTACTCTCTGAAATAATACCTTATAGGCACCATGGAATATGAATTGACAGATCTTGATTCGTACACCTCGAGTGTACTACTTATGTATCCATCGATAACTTAAATAAATTCAGCGGGCAAGGTTTTGACAAGGACAAATATAAATCGAAGACAAATTGACATGGAATGGTGTATATGATATGGAAATATGACGTGAAAGAATATTACATGAAATGTAAGAAAATGATGATACATGACAAGTGATATATGAAATATGAGATGATGATATTTGTACATGGAAACTATTTGATGAGAATGTTCATTCTTGATTATAGACTTGTACACCTAGAGTGTACTAATCGTGACTTTGATATTCCGAGTAATATGTGTAAAGTTCTGATGTGAAATGATCTGAACTCGAAATGAACTATTATGAAATTATACTCGAAATAATGAGATGAATCATGTATGTTGAATGAATACATGATGTGGAAAGCATATGTGTTTGGAAACTTGATTATTGTTGAGCCCATACATGTCTTGATATTACTATGGAATATATGACTAACAAGGGCAAGAGGATGTGTGTAGGGCTTGAGATCAAAGTGGTTACTTATACCTTACTTAGTTACCTCAAATAGGATGAAGGGTAAGTTAAATACCATGTTATACGAACTTACTAAGCATTTTATGCTTACTCTGTTTTATTTTCCCATGTTTTAGAGTAATCGGAAGCTCGTTGGATTATCGGCGGAGATCACTCACACTATCCATCGGCCCATGTCGGTATAGTATGGTAATTCAATTGTGGTTGTAATGGCATGTATAGGATATGTTGGCCATATTGGCATGTAAACATAAATGATGTTTATAATCTAGCCATTGGAATGGCTAGTAATGATTGTTTTTATATACTTTTAATATCATATTATGTTAGCCACATATATGTTAAGTAGTTGATCAAATTATGTCTAACATGAGGACATAACAAAGGTAAGATTGTAAACATGTATGCATAAAATGATAGGCCATGTTGAATGATGAAATTTGCTTTTTTGAATGCTTAGAATGGTTGAATTGTACTTGGTATGTTTGGGTGCAGGAAAATGGTAAATTTGTGTGACAGGTGAGGCTAAGAAATGGCTTTTTTTGTCCACACGGGCGTGTGTCTAGACCATGTGTGACACACGACCTACCCATGGGCGTATAGCCAGGCCATGTGTCCCCTGCACCATAAATTTGAGAAAACAGAATGCTCAAAATTGAGCACACGGGTAGAGACACGGGCGTGTGTCTCAGCCACGTGGGTGACACGGGCTTGAACACGGGCGTGTGTCTTGGCCGTGTGAAACCTGCACCTAATTCGAATTGAATTAAATAACCACACGGCCTAGTACGCCGGCGTATGGCACGGCTGTGTGGCGCAAGTCAGAGAGCCACCTAAATTGGACATAGCCTGAGGCACGGGCGTGTCTAAGGGTCACACGGGCGTGTCCCTTGGACCACACGGGCTTGTGAGCCCTGCACATTGGAAAATTTTTAAAATGTCACGAAAAATTCTTAGAGTTTCTGATTAAGTCCCGAATCGATTCTAATGCTCGTATTGGACCTCGAGGGTCAATCTAAGGGACGTTACGAATGATCTCAGTTAATGAATAGTGATTGACATGATTTATCTGAGAATGTTTTGAAAAGTTCTAGTAACACTCCGTAACCCTATTCCGGTGACGGATACGGGTTAGGGGTGTTACATTTGATGTGAGGCACCCATGTTCAAATTATGGTAGCTACTGACTTGGGTCACATGTGTAACACCCCTTACTCGAATCCGAAGCCGGGATCGCGTTTGAGGCATTACCTAACTTATCACACTTAACGTCTCGAAACAGCTATAAAATATCGTTGCTAAACCTAACGCAAAGCTCAATCTTGTCCTACGAGGCACTAAACATACCTCTGAGAGGCTTCGGAACTAATCCCAGAACTTTTACAAACCCGAGAACTTTTCATTCAAAACAGGGGCCACACACCCGTGTTGGTCTAGGAACACGCCCATGTGTCATTCACACGCCTGTGTTCGATACCCGTGGACGACACTGACTTAAATCACACGGCCTAGACACGCCCGTGCCTTCTACTCGTGGAGCTCTCTGACTATGACATCATCAACCCTTAATTAGCACACGGCCAAAGCACACGCCCATGTGGCTTGCCCGTGGTCGCCTTTGAGTAATCACACGGCCGGTTGCACGCCCGTGTGCTTCAATCATGTGGCGATTTAAATTCCAAAATCCTTGGTACAGACTTCACACGGCCTGGGAACACGCCTATGGACTGACCGTGTATCACACACGACCTAGACACACGCTCGTGTGCCTACCCATATGGATAAAAACAAGACTATTTGCCAAGCTCTTTGCACCCATCTAGCTCACACCACATGAACCCATTCAACATACCAATAAACAACTCATAATTTCGATATGAACTTCCATGAATAACTTCGTATTTTCATAAATGATAAGGTGAGCCATCAACCATGGCAATATACAAAATAGTTATCTTAATAAGGGGCCAACACATTTTTGGCCAAAATAACAAAATAATCTAACTAGTCTAGCCCCTATACATGCCATATACAAAATCACTAAGTCTAGATATACCGAGGTGAGCTGATAGTGTGGGCGATCTTCTGATTATCGGCGTATCCCGGTTCAACTCTTAAACTCTATAAAACAAGGGAAAGAAAGGGGAGTAAGCTTTAAGCTTAGTAAGTTTACATGTAAACAATATAGCATTATAGTATGTGCTAACCAATTATATAGCATTACATACTATATAAGAAACAATCTACATTCATAATCGTGCTTACTCATTTCTTCCATTTTCGCATTCCAACCATATCACAAGCTTAATATATATACATTCATTAGCATAACTTCCTGCACTTAGCACCATAATGTGACATAATACAACACAACCCAAACCATTAATCAACTACTCAAGATCAGATTTCTCAGTGGTTTCGCACTTAGCCCACCATCAGTCTTATTTGGGGTGGTATCGCACATAGCCCACCAAAGAGGTTAATTAAGGTGGTATCGCACATAGCCCACCTAATGATAAATATACGATGGTTTCGCACATAGCCCATCGTAATTAAGTTTTAAGGTAGTATCGCACTAAGGCCACCGTCAAGTTTTGATATAACTCACTTACATATCCATTCCATTATTCATACTAGAGTTATTCAATAACTACCACATTCAATCCAATTTAATCATACAAGTTCTCGATTGTGCTATGCACTAATTAGTAACAACAATTGTAACGCCCCAAATTTTTGGGCCTAGGAAAATTGGGCCTATTGGGCCTTGGGCATGGGAGCGTTTAAAATTTTTGATAACAAGAGAATGGCACTAATGCAAGTTAGACCTATTAGGTGACTGATTTTGGAAGGTTAGGGGGCTTCCATGAAGTCCCGGGTTCAAACCTGGGCTTTAGGAAAAATTTTGATTTTAAGTGAATAAAACCCTGGGAGTAAGTAAGTAGGCTTTAAGAATAAATTGTGGGAAAAAAAAAATGACACAAGAAGTGAGTGGTCTAGTGGCAAGGCGTCATTAAGGGTGTAAGGGAGAGCTTGGGTTCAAGTCTTGGTGCTTGCAATTCATTTTGATTTCCTTTTAAATGAACTTTGACTTTGGCCCATAGGCTTATATTTAGTTGTGCTTGTTTTGTTACACAATGAGCTAGTTGGTAAGGTGGCTAGCGGCATGGATTAAGTTACAGGGGAGCTTGAGTTCGAAACCCCTTGCTTGCGGAAGGTGACTATTTTGGTAATTGGGACGATTTTGGAAGATTGATGGAGGATCCCACATCGGGAAGCTAGCGTGAGAGTAGGCGAGAAGCTAGCTTTAAATAGAGTGATCTATGAGGAGAGTAAGGGTACCTTGGTTGGCGTTTGGGCATAGGAGTGTTCCAAGCACGGATTAGCTTCAGATTCCTATCAGGTGTGTATTTCGCACTACTCTAGCTGTAGAGCGAGAAATGCCGAAATGCCGGTTACACGGCGATGGTAGCCACATGAGCGTGCGAGCGCATGTGTGGGAGCTTCGACGCGATAGTTGAGGCCATCATGAGTGTTCTTGAGGGTCTAGGCTGTTTGGGCCACGATGGACCGAAAGGGGCCATGTGGGCCCAATGGGCCTGTGGGCCCATATGAATAAATTGTATGATTGTGTAGTAGATATTGGATTGGTCTATGTGAATCTCATATCTGTGGCTAGATTTGGGCTAAATGGCCGAGAATGGACCTTAGGCCCATTCGCATCGTTATCTCTGTTTAGAATGCCTCGGTTTACAAAATTATCAAAATACCCTAATTTGTGAAATTACCAAAATACCCCTAATTTGCAAAATTACCGAAACACCCTCACATTGCAAAATTACCAAAATACCCTTGACTTGTAAAATTACCGAAATACCCTCAGATTGTAAAATTACTGAAATACCCCTAATTTGTGAAATTACAAAAATATCCTCGATTTGCAAAGTTACTGACATACCCTCAATATGCGAAATTACTGAAATACCTCTGATTTGCAAAATTACCAAAATACCCTCATATGCAAAATTACCGAAATACTCCTGATTTGTGAAATTACCGAAATACCCTTAGTGGGTAAATTACTAAATACCCTTAGTGGGTAAATTATAGAAATACCCTGAGCGGGGAAATTACCGAAATGCCCTCGATGGGTAAAATTACCGAAATACCCTCAAGGGGTGAAATTATCGTTTTACCCCTAAACGAAAAAATGACCGTGATACCCTTTATGGTAGTTTAAATGTTGTTTATGTGATTTTTATATATCTGTATATGATCGTATTACACTGCATACATAACATATTGCATTGGGTTGGGTTTGCAGATTGGAGGAAGTACCGTTCTAGTGGCATCGCCACATACCGTGATAGTGGCATCGCTACATACCGTTCTAGTGGCATTGCCACATACTGTGATAGTGGCATCGCCGCATATTCTTATTTTGGTGGCTTAGCCACGTATACCGTTATTAGCAGCTAGGCTACATTATTGGAGAGTTTGGCTGGGTAGGTCGACATGGTCCCCACATGGAGAGATTGGTTGGTACGGGTGGAGAGTTTGGTTGGTATGGGTTGGGTACATGTTCATTGCATTGATATGATTTTAGGGCTTAGGCCCAGATTGTTACCGAATAGGGCTTAGGCCCAGACCGTTATCGAATAGGGCTTAGGCCCAAACTGTGACCGTACCAGGGGATTACACACTGAGTTCTCATAACTTACCTCGTTTTAACCGTGCAGGTAATCCCCGGCCTTAGAGGATTCGAAGCTGCGAGGGACTCAGAGGTGGCCACACGTCCGATCTGTTTTAAAGTTAAACTTAGCGACTTTATTTTATTTTATTTTATTTTATTTATTGGGTTAATAATTTTTTGTAACAAGGCCATTGGGATTTTCTTTTTAACTTTTATTTGGTATTTCTTTTAATTACAAACTGCTAGTCTAGTAAACACTGGTTTTTTTTCCAAAATAACTACTGTTTTTCAAAATATCACGTTTCCGCAACTGTTTTAAATTAAGCTTCTACAACAAACAAGGTTTTAAAGATATTAATGTTTTACAAGAGAATGACTTTTAATAAACTACGTTTTGAAGATAAGCAAACGAGATCTGAGGTTTTACATGGCAGAAAGTTTTAAATTCTTTAAGAAGGGTTTCTAATGAAGGCACGGTTTTCGAAAAACTCTTTAATGTGACACGCCAGATTTGGGCCTAACTTCTAGGCCGGTTTGGGGTGTTACAACAATGTATATATATATATATATATATATATATATATATATGAAATGCATCGTTTACATATAAACTTACCTCAGTGCAAAATGCGTCAACTAACGGTTTAATCCGTGACCTTGCCTTTTCCCAGGTCAAGGTTAATTCTATGCTCTTATTGATCTATAACAATAAAATTCATTCATTTAGATTATTCTATGATCATAATATTTCAAAATCTACACTTAGGCAAAAAAATGACCATTTTGCCCTTGCACTATGTCAAAATTATGATTTTGCCCCTAGGCTCGTAAATCATTTTTCATCACATTCTCTCAATAAACAAGCCTAGTTGAACATTTATTTTCTTACAACTACTCACCATTCCAACCATTTCATGCATTTATGACACAATTTCATTATTTGCATTTAAGTCCTATTTAGGTGTTTTCATGCTAACACCTTTCACAAAAGTTGTTTCTCATCTTCCTAACATTCATTTTCTTCCATAAAAATTCATCTAGCAACATAATCTCTCTCATGGTAAGTCCCTAGACTTTCAACCATATCACAAATTAGTCCTCTCAATAGCTAGCTTAAGCTTTGGGGACTTCAAAAACACAAAAATCATCAAAAATAATCATCAAATTGACTTAGTAGCAAGAATGGAATGTAGCTGAAATTTTGAACTTCAAAACCCCTATCCTCTCTTCAAATTTTGGTCGTAGAAGAAGAGGGAATAGTAAAAGATGATATCTCATCTTTTTGTCTTATTTTAGTCATTGTTTTATCACCTAATCTTCACCAAATTTGACCAACATTTAATGCTATTGTCTCCCTTCATTCCTATGGCCGGCCATGCCCTCCTAATGTCCTAATTGCACTTTAAGGACCACTAATTTAACATTCTATGGCTATTTGACAACTCTACCTTGAAAAATAGAACTTTTGCACTTTATACGATTTAGTCATTTTTCACAATTAAGCATGAAATCATTAAAATTAAAGCACCAAAATTTTCATGCATCCATATAATTATGCTACAACACATAATATAATGTCAAAATAATTTTCCTCTACCTCGGTTTAGTGGTCCTGAAACCACTATTCCAACTAGCCCCTAATTCGGGCTGTTACAACACGGCTAGCCACATGCCCATGTGCTAGGTTGTGTGGACAATTTAATTTTCGAAAATTAGGTGCAGGATTCACATGGCCAAGACACATGCCCGTGTCTCTGCCCATGCGACCAATTTTGAGCATTTTGTTTTTTCAATTTTTAAGATGCAAGGGACTCACTACCAAACCAGATGCTCGTGCGCATGGCCGTGTGTCACACACGATTGAGACACATGCCCGTGTGTCTACCCGTGTAGACCAAAAAAAGGCCATTTCCAAACCTTATTTCTCACCCCAATTTTTCCTTGTACCTACATTAATACTTGCATACATATATCAATCAATTCAAGATGTTAAAACAAAGCCAACATTAACATTATACTTGATATATCATCACATGTATTCAAACTTACCTTTTTAAAAGACATATATGTGTTTACCATAATTCAATCTAACCATACCAAGCACACATATCTTAACCATATTATAACCTCAAGTATATATTCACTAAATATATCATTACTAGCAATTCCAATGGCTAGATTAGAAACAACCATTTACATGCCAACTTTGACCAAGTTAACCTATACATGCCATTATACCAAAATAAGTTTACTATTTATACCAAAATGAGCTGAAGGATAGTGTGATGATGCTCCGATCGATTCCAACCTTTACGAGCTTTCGAGCACTATAAAACAGAGAAAAGATAATCAAGTAAGTATTTCAAATGCTTAGTAAGTTCGTATAATAAGAATTTAACTTACCAATTATGTACATTCAAAATAAGTATACAAACACGCATCCAAATCATTATGGCCATTTGCCTAAACACATATGATCTCAAGAAAGTTGTTAGTCATGTATATCATGTAACATCAAAAATCAAAGATGAGCTCACCATGTAATAATTTTCATAAACATGTGCTTTTCATATCATATTTCCATATAACATGTGCATTTCTATAATCAATAATCTTAAGTTCAATTTAACAATGTAAAAACTATTCCCGTTAAATTTATTTGACATATCAGTGGATACACATGTAGTACACTTGAAGTGTACAAATATGTAACCCGTCAACTCAGAATCAGGGGTACCCAATTAGGGCACATACTTAGGAAGCACTCTCTCGAGCCATATAACGGGATGCTCATGTGAGCCATGTAACAGGAAGCTTATCTGGGCTAAATCAGGAAACTTATAGGAGTTCAGAACAGAAAGCTCATTGAGCTTAACAGGTAACTCTGAAGAGTTATTATCAGGGAGCTCTGGATAGACATATAACAGGATGTTAAAGCGAGCCATGTCAAGAAGCTCACAAAGAGCCGATATCAGGACGCTCATAAAGAGCTACATTTGTGTCCGCAATATATGCAGGATCACAGCCGATCATATAACAGGACCCTCACAAAGAGTTGCGGTAGTCCACAACACATGCAAGAGAACTACCGATCAGGATGCTCGCAAGAACCATATAACGAGAAGCTTGAGAAGGCTTATAACAGGATACTTGTAAGAGAAATGGTGTGTCCACTACTTATGTAAGACCACAACCAATACGAGAAATACTGTATCCATCGGATTTTCATCTATTCAAACGAGACTTGTCATGTATCGGGCTTTGTCGGATATAAGATTTATTTCATATTCATGACAATGATACAACTAACATACTTATTATTTAATTTAAAACATATAAATACACAATTTAGTTACACGAACTTACCTCGTCACTTGTTCGTTTACAGAAATCTACTAATCTGACACTTTTCTTTTCCTCGATCTAACTTCGTATTTGAGTTATCCGAATTTATATAAATGAATTTAATGTCAATTTAATCCATTTCATATTCAATTTAATTCAATTCAAATTCTAGGAAAAATTACCATTTTGCCCCTATACTTTTCATAAATGACGATTTAGTCCCAAGGCCTAGAAAATAAAATTCATGCAATTTAATCCTTATTCCAAGCCTAACAGATTTTTACATATAACATTTACAACAAATATATTTCATAAAAATAAAAATTTTTTCATGAATTTTACATCTTTACAATTTAGTCCCTAACTCACAATTTCATGAACATTCACTTTACAAAAGTTGTTTATCTATCAACAACCTTTAATTTTCTACCATAAATTTCAAATTTTCAGCATATTCATCCATGGAAAATTTTCAATACTTTAATATCTTTTCAAATTAATCCCCAAAATAGATAGATTAAGTTATTCCGATATAAAAAATATAAAAATTACTAAAAACAGGACAAGAAATGCTTACCTAATTAGGCTTGCTTATTTTTCTTTATCTTTCCTAGGGTTTCCATATAATTTTGGGGAAGAAGTTGATGAAATAAGATGATATTAGACTATTATCATCTTTATTTATTCCAAATTCTAGTTTAGTCCTTTTCTTTTTCTAAATTTCCTTGAATGAATCATCAAAAATATCTACTAAATTTTCTTAATTATCTAATTACCATATAAGGACCTAAAGTTTTGAATTCCATAGCTATTTGATACTTATAGCTACTAGAATTCAACTTTTTCATTTTATACAATTTGGTCCTTTCTATAATTAATCATGAAATCGGTAAAATTTTCTTACTAAAATTTTCATATGTCTTTCCTATCATGATGCAGACCATGCAATAATTTTAAAATAAATTTTCTTTCTGACTCAGATTTGTGGTCCTGAAACCACTATTCCAATTTCAGTGAAAACGGGCTCTTATAATAATAACATTTAAACTTATCATATTATAACATTCAACAATAAGTTTCAAATATATTCATTTCACAATATACCGATTTCTCATTTCTTCAATTCAACTCATTCTTGAACCTATTGATTCGTATTATTTCCACATTGGCCCTCCTATCTCATATAATCGGTTCGCATAGTCTTTCACATGCTACCTATATTTGTATATTGCATTATTCATTTGTATAACCAAATCATATAATCAATTCAATTTGAATATCATTTATCCAATTTACATTTTATATCCCTATTAACTTGACTTGGGCTCGAATGGATACACGAATTCCCATCAACACACTAATTTGGCACCCTGTACCTCATTGAAATGTTTGAAGTAAATAAATTGCGCCCAGTTCTTATCGATATAATCAAAGTAAAGGGTGTGCCTGGAACTCCTTAGAATGTTCGAAGGAAAATGTGCCCAATGCTCATCGACATATAGTCAAAGTAACTCATACTCAATCTATCCTATGGCATGCCAACTATATCCTACTCTGCCCGAACATTTAATAAGGTACCAATGATCCAATTTTCATTACACAATCCAATTCATATATCATTTACATTAAATATCATAGTCTCATTTCAATCTATCATCAAATCAAAATTATCTCATGTCACATAATATTTTTCATTCCATTTCATATCACATATAGTGTATTAATTAACCATGCTACTTATTATTTTGTTCAATTCAGTCCAATATCTTAATATTTAACATCAACCACAACGAATCAATTCATATGACAATCATATACTCACCTCGATACACAATCATGCAATTAACATGACTGCAAACAAATATATTGATCTTGAATCATAAAAGTACAAATCAAATCCCCGCGTCACTCGTCAACGACCCTCGCTTTTCCTTTCCCTCTCAACGGCCCGACATCGTCTTTAGCTACATACGACAATACAACAAATAAACAATATCAATTTTTATCTAATTCACATTCAAATACATGGTCAAGCATATTTTTCATTTTATTCAATTTAGTCCCTAAACTCGAGATATCTATATCTTTTGATATATAGCTTCGGATTAAAATCTGATTTCACATTCATTCGTTAGAGACCCTATACTTTCTATTCCTAGTATAATTTCATTGCAGATTTTGAATTTATTCAATTTAGTTCCTAATATTACAAAGTTATCTATTAAGCTTATTTAGCTTTACAATTTAGTTTTTTTATCATGATCTAAGCTTAATTTCTATAAATTGCAAGCTTAATTCATCAAATATTCAACAATGACAACTTGCTAAAAATTCAACAATTGAACAAATTAATACATGGGCTAGCTAAATCAAGCTCCCATGATCATAAATATATAGAAATCAAAGAAAAAGGACTTAGAGACTTGCAATAGGTGACTGAATGGTTAAAGAAAAGTTTGAAGATTTCTTATTTTTTAACAATGGTGGACGGTGAGAAGAGTGAAGATGATGGTGGTTTCATCTTTTTCTTCCCACTAACTATAACTTATATACTTAGATTAAGTTATAATTAATCTTAATTAACCAGTTTAACATTTTTATTATACTTTAATTACTATTAGTTAAACTTAATGATAATTACCATCATTATCCACTATCTCAAGATCAATATTTGTTAAATGATCATTTTATCCCTTTGGATGATTGCTATATAGGTTCCCAAGCATTTTCTTAATTAAAATTCAATAGTGATTTGACTTTTACAATTTAGTTATTGATCTTTAATTAACTACTTTTTTAGCTAAATTACTTAACTAAAATTCATTTCATTTTGTATATTAATCCACAAATATTCCTATTTTATATTTAGAAAATTGGTTTGTGAAAATAGCGTTCCAAAACCGTATTCTTTCACACCATTACAATTTGGGTCGTTTCAATCTAAATGTAGATTCCGAGTACAAATAATTTTAAAATATTTTTTCTAAAATATAAAATATTATTCTCCATAAGGGTGTATTTTCACAATTTAGAAATTAATTTTTAATAAAATTATATTTTTTAAAATAATATAAATCCATATTCATATATTTATTTATTGTAACATTATATGTTGTTCATTATTTGAGAAAACTATAATTAATTAGTATAGTTTTTGTCAAATTAGAAAATCTATACATCTATACACTATATATAAAAGTAGTATCCAAACCCTTCATCTTTTTGGCACTTGTCCAACCAACCAAACAAAGTATTTTATATGAGATTTTAAATCAATGGTATAATGTTAGTTTTAGTCCTTAGAATATGCTCAAAATTGATTTAGACCTTCCTTCTACTTATGTCACGGGGATAGAACTTTAGCTTGACAAACCACATGACCTTAGGTTATTTCTTGGGTTCAAATCTGCCTAGGTCAGCCTTACTGTGGAAGAATGAGAGTTCTTGCAAAAATTCTCTAAGGCACCAAAGCAAAGCAGAAGAAAAGTTGAAAGAGAAAGAAGGCATGAATGAATAGAAACGTCATAGAAAAAATAGCGTACACCAAGTGTTTGAGTAAATGCTTTCAAAAAAGTATTCTATTACTTTGAAGGTTTACAAGTGAGAGATTACAAATGAAGGGGAAGACCTCTATTTATAGTTGAGCTCCCCCATATCCAACAATACAGATCAAATTACATCAACAACTGAGATTAATGCCTATATACAAGATAAGAGTCTTAAGGGATTTAAACTCTATAAATATTTATCCCTTAGGATTTACAATAACTACCTTGGTAACTCTAGTTTTACTAGAGTGTTTCACTGGGCCACCAAGGCTTCAAGTAGATAGGCTTGGTTTATGGGTTCCATGAATCGGGCCAATTCAACTGTATTAAAAGAGGCCCATTCGATCAGTTGACCTCTGATTTGCCGTAATTTGATAGGTGAAATTAGGCTCTCCATTACACTTATGGAGCTTAATCTCAAGCAATTTAGGTGTCTTTTTTTTTTTACTCTGTTGAGTTTTAGTTTTTTATTGTTAATAATTTTTTTTTGTTTATTTTATGCCATTTTGAGACCAAAATTGGCCAAATTTGCCACAGGGGGACATAACGATATGATTGAGTGGTGTAAGAAGACGACAATGGCTCGAACTTAAAGAAATCATCATTCAGAAGGGGGTATTATGAAACTGAGGCCATGAAAGTTATGATACCCTTGACAATACTGAAATGAAAAAAAATTGAGATCAACTCCAGTGATATTGCGGTACCGAGGAGTGGGTATCATGACACTGAGACCTCCAAGATCACAATGGAGCCAATGTTTTGGGTATTGCGATACCTGAAAAACTATAAGGGCAATTTTGTGTCTAAACAAGCTTAAGTATTTTTATTTAAGGGCATAATGGTCAATATTAGGTTAAATGTTAGTATACTATAAATACTACTTTATAAGCTTTTGATTTCAGATTTTGTTGGCTAAACATTTTCTCCTTAGTTTCTTAATTCTTAGTTTAGGTTTTCATTTTTTTTTCATTTCTCTTCTTTTTGTTTTTGTTGTAGTATTTTTAGTTCTTCATTTTTGTTGGAACATTATGGATGGAGATGTATTAAATGCTCGCACTTCATTGGATGTTTATCTATTAATGATCATTTTCTCAATCTGTATCTTTTATATTTTATGCGTACTATGTGTTTGTTAACATGCTTGTGTGAAATTTAAGTTTAATCATGTACTGAATTATTTTATTGGTTGATTGATGAGTAGGTTACTTAGCTAAGTTATTATCTATGCCTTGATTGGTTGTTTGTTTAAGTGTATTAAATTCATATTATACTAGAATTGACACCTCTAGTTGAAGATTTAGATAGACGAGACTGAGAGGAGACTCTATCATGTAGGACTTTGATATACTTATGCCAAATAGTGAAACCAAGATGAGAGCTTAGGTGGTATCTTTTAGTTTAGGATGAGACCAAGAAAAGATTCCTAGCTAAGAGTGGCAAACAATATACTCATCATAGACTTATTAGCTTAGTTAATAATTCATGACTCATTCAACCATCATTTCAATCCATTTACATTGTTTCTAGTAAAAAAGAAGAAAGTTAGTTGGGTATTTTTATTTGTTAATTTAGATATAGCTCAAATTTTATTTTATTTGAACTTGTACTAATAATTTCCAGCTTGATTATACTAGTTACTGCTTAACTTGTAATTAACTTGATAAACATATTTACCAATTTGGCAATCCCTTGGGTTCGATCCTTTGAATACTCAAAGTGTTCCATTATAACACTTATAAATATTATAACTGTAACACCTCTTAGCCATGTTTGACGCAGGAACAAGGTACGAGGCATTACCGGACTTAAACACAAGCAAACATACAAAACCTAGACGAAATTTCCATCCAAATTTAAAACTTTTTACATACATTCATGTCATCCCTAAAACAAGCCTACGAGGCTCAATACATGCTTTGGAAGAGGTTTGGGACCAAACTAAGAACTTTAGAAAGTTTTGCAAAACTTAGAAAATTTTTCATGTTACTGGGCTCACACGCCCGTGTGACCCTTAGACACGCCTGTGTTACAAGCCGTGTTCAAAATAGGGTGCTTTCTGACTTGTGCCACACAATCGTGCCACACGCTCGTGTGCTAGGCCGTGTGGTCAATTTAATTATCATAATTTTTCATAAAATAGGTGCAGACTTTACACTACCAGGGCACACGCCTGTGTTCGAGGCCGTGCCATCCACACGGCTGAGATACACGTCCTTGTGTTTGATACTGAGCATTCTGTTTTGCAACAATTAAGGTGCAGGGGACACACAACCGAAACACATGCCCGCTGGGCAGACCGTGCGTCACACACGGTCTAGATACATGCCCATGTGGACAAAAATAAGGCTATTCACCAAGCCATTTTGCCCTTTTTATTCATTTATTTACCAAATGACCAAAATGCCCTTAATGCATAACTTTGAAATTTCACCCATTCATGTCCATTTTTGTCCACTAACTTTTTCAATGGTCTAATTACCAACTAAGGTACTCTAATTTAAAATCTCATAGCAATTGGACCTATTTAACAAGTAGAACTGAACTTTTTTACTTTTTACAATTTAGTCCTTTTTACTAAATTAAGTGCCTAAACGTCAAAATTTTCAAATGAAATTTTCACGAAATCATTTCATAAAACTATAGACCCTATAAATATAACAAAAATAAATTTTACTGTATCATATTTGTGGTCCTGAAACCACTGTTTCGACTAGACCCAAATTCTGGCTGTTACAACTCTCCCCCCTTAGGGATTTTCGTCCCCAAAAATTTTACCAGAAAATAGGTTTGGGTACTGTTTTTGCATAGCTTCCTCAGGTTCCCACGTAGTCTCTTTAATCCCATGTCGTTGCCGTAAAACTTTCACTAGGGCTATACTTTTATTTCTCAACTGTTTAACTTCCCGAGCTAAAATCTTGATCGATTTTTCACCGTAAGTTATATCTGGTCGAATCTCGACCTCTGTCGGAGAAATCACATGCGAATGGTCTGATTGGTAATGACGTAACGTAGACATGTGAAATACATTGTGAATCCTTTCAAACTATGTCAGTAAAGCTAACTGATATGCCACTGGCCCTATTCTCTCAACACCTTCATATGGCCCTATGAAACGTGGACTCAACTTGCCTTCACGACCAAATCTCAGAATCTTCTTCCACGGAGATACTCTCAGGAATACTTTATCACCAATCTGAAATTCGATCTCTTTTCTTTTTGTAACACCCCAAACCCGGTCAATACACCACGACCGAATCTGGTATGTTATGGGGAAAAACGTTTTTGGAAAGTTAGATTTTTCGTTTAAAAGCTGAGTGAAAACACAGTGTATTTGAAGAAAATCTGGGTAGACTTGTTGTAAAACGGTTGGTGTATTTGGAACCCGGAGATCTTGAAAACTTCCATTTGAAACCTCAATGGTTTCTTAGTGTTAGTTAAAACATTTATAAACTTAGGAGATATACGAGTTTGATTTGAGAATCAGTTGAAGTTTGCTTATCATAAAGACATAGTGTAATACCCGATGGTATAGTTTTAAAAAAAACACATTGCGTTATAGTTTTGAAAACATTATCTTTCCAAGTTTTAGTAAAATTTATACCAACTTATTTTGTTAAGGCATATTAAGATTTAATTAAAACTTAAACATCTTAAAACATAAATTAAAGGCCTTTTACAAATCCAAATTAAAACCCAAATAAAAGTAAATAAGCTAAAGTACCCAAATGCAATAGTCTGAGCAAAACTTTTATTAAAGCATGGCATGTGCACCCAGAGTCCATCCCGGCTCCATGTCCGCGTCTACGAGTCACCTGAAATGTCAAAGGAGAGGGTGAGTCGAATGACTCAGTGTATAATCCCGCTCCCGAGGAAACAACATGCTAACACACATCATTCATAGCAACATAATTAATGCAACCCGATCCTAACCATCCATATCGCCTTTTTTACCCCGTGTGGTACCAAACCACTGGTGGTGCCAAACCACTGGTGACATATAGTCACAATGTGTTACCAAAACACTGGTGTCCCAAAGACACAATATCCGTCAATGTAGTGCCAAACCACTGGTGTCCCAAAGACACGTTTGTGCTACCAAAGCACTGGTGACCGGAGTCACAAATCCAATGATGGGGCCAACCCATCGTGTGATACCCAATCACTAGCAGACGATCCCATATCTCAAGTGGGGCCAACCCACGGTGGTGTCAAACCACAGGGACAAGTCGCAATGAGGTGCCCAACCTCTGGTGTCCCAAAGACACAAATGTGCTACCAAAGCACTGGTGACCGTAGTCACAAATCTGGTGATGGGGCCAACCCATCGTGTGATACCAAATCACTGACGTCAATCCCGTATCTCACAAGTGGGGCCAACCCACAGTGGTTAAACCACAGGGACGAGACGCTGAGGTACCAAACCTCTGGAGGTGCCAAACCTCTGGTGACCCAAAGTCACAAAGTGTGTTACCAAAACACTGGTGCTCGTCAGCACAAAATATCACTGCTCCCTCCACTCGTATCACCCATCGACATACCATGCTCATGTAATCATGCATATCATGCTAATATGTCTAATCTCATATCCCATGTCACATATATCCATAGCCATGATATCATATAGATCATCAGTAACTCATAATAATAATACTGACTTACCCGAGTCCAGAATCATACCCATTAGGGTATCATAACAATCATCACTGTTTCATTAATCATCACACAGGTTATCAATCATATTACTAAACAGAAGTGTGTTAGTTTACACACCTGGTAAATACGAGTCTAGAATCCAACGAAAACGATCTAAGTCCCTCGATTATTAGATCCTACAATCGGCCAAACATTATGGGTTAGGCATCACTAACATTCGGCCAACAACCATTAACCAAGGGATCACATTAAGCCATTACCTTACACTTGCGAATGGTTTGGTTTCCAACCAAACCCCGAACCAATAGTGATTCTCTTTGACAATCGGCCTCCACCTAAAAAGAACCATTAATCCCTAATTAACTTGGCTTAATGAGATAAAGGAATCAACTAATAGAACCGGCCCTTACCAATACTTACCCCAACTGGTTACTCAAAGGACGAAGGCTCCACTTGGTTGTATCCAAAGTCCGAATGACCTAAAATGAAATCGGTTCCAAAACCAATGATTAACTTTCAGCAACAAGGCCACCTTCGGTTCTTAATCAACCAACATCGGCAAGGCAAAAAGAAGAAAAGAAATGACCATTCGGCCCATCACTTACCAAATACCAAAGATCGATCCACCAACCACGATCACCCTCCACTAATATTCGGCCACTACAACTACTAGGAGAAGGGGAGATATTCGGCCAAAAAGATCACTAAAAGGGGTGTATAGATTCGGCTAACACCTTGAATAAAAGAAGGAGAATTTGCTTTTAGATGTTTAACACACCTGTGATCGGTTCTGAATGAGAGAAGAGAAAAACAAATGTGAGATGAGAGTAGAATGAGAGTGAAATTTCGGCAAGATGGTTTTTTTTTGAAAGAGGAACAATCGGCAACCATAGAAGAGAGGTTCGGCTTAAGATTTTGGGAAGAAAAGAAATGATGGAAGTATTTTGAGAGATGACTTTCGGTTTACACAACTGAAAAGAAGAAGGAAACTAGAAGAGCATTCGGCTACCAACACAAAATGTAGAAAACAAAAGCAAAGAATTCGGCAAGGATGCCTTTGACTTACGGTTTGCAAAAGAAAGAAGGGAGAACTCACTAGCAAATTCGGTTGCCTTTTTGCTACCTCCTAAGACCGATTGTGCACCCAAAATGCCAAAAATGCAAAAATGCATTTCGGCTAGCACCTCACCCCACTATGCCGTCCATTCTCCCCCACTCCAACACCCCAAAATTCGGCCAAATCCCTCCATTAACTCCCCTCCACTCATTTGAAATGTGTGGACCAAGTCTTACTCCCCTTTTTGCTCTCCACCATCCAAGTCACCACTTGACCAAGTCCAAAGTGGAGTTTGAACATCATCCAACTCCTCCCTCCTATGCCGTCCAAAATAAGTGACAAAAAGGGGACTCTACGACTTGAACTCTGGACCTCCCTCACCTGTAGATGACGCCACACCAAGCTCCTCCCTTGCCACTCTGCCAGCTCTTCACTTGTGCAATAAAATACCAAAGAAAACCCTTATACCCTAGCTCCAACAGCTCCCCTGACTTAACACCCAAAAATCAAAATTTCCCCATTCACTCATGCATACCCCTTGACTACAATTAAGCCCCTAAAGCACCGAAATAGCAACACAGCACACCAAACACATGCAATATCATGCAACAACAAAATAGCCCCTAACCCGGGATATTACAGTTCTACCCCCCTTAAAAATAATTTCGACCTCGAAATTACCTGATCAAAAGAGTTGCGGGTATTGCTGTCTCATCGTATCCTCGGGTTCCCACGTGGCTTCTTCCACGCCATGATTCTGCCAGAGTACCTTAACCAAAGGCACTGACTTCCTACGCAGAACCTTCACATCCCGATCAAGAATCTGCATAGGTTCCTCTTTCATAGTCAAGTCTGGATTCACCTCGATCTCTTCCACTGCTACCACATGTGACGGATCTGAACGATACCTCCGAAGCATCGAAACGTGAAAAACATCGTGAATTTGGCTAAGCTCTGCTGGCAACTCAAGCTGATACGCTACTGGTCCCACTCGTCTCAGCACCTTATACGGCCCAATGAACCTCGGACTTAGCTTGCCTTTCCTTCCGAACCTCAACACCTTCTTCCAAGGTGAGACCTTCAGGAAAACCCGATCCCCTACAGCAAACTCTATATCTCTTCGCTTAAGATCGGCATAAGACTTCTGCCGGTCCGAAGCTTCCTTTAATCGAGCCCGAATCACTTTAACCTTGTCCTCAGTCTCAGCTACTAACTCGGGTCCCAACAACTGGCGTTCACCCAACTCCGTCCAACACGTAGGTGAGCGACACTTCCTACCATACAACGCCTCATACGGTGCCATCTTGATGCTCGCTTGGTAACTGTTGTTGTAGGCAAACTCAGCTAATGGTAGAAATTCCTCCCAACTACCCCTGAAATCCAGGACACAACCTCTCAGCATATCTTCTAAGATCTGAATAACCCTTTCTGATTGACCGTCAGACTGCGGGTGAAAAGCCGTGCTGAAATCCAAACGAGTACCCAGAGCCTGATGCAATGCTTTCCAGAACCTTGACGTAAACCTGGGATCCCTGTCCGAAATTATCGAGACTGGCACACCGTGCAACCTCACTATCTCTGACATGTATAGCTTCGCTAGCTTCTGAAGTGAGTAGTCAACCCTCACCGGAATAAAGTGAGCTGATTTAGTCAGACGATCCACCACTACCCAAACTGAATCCTTCTTGCTTGGCGTAAGCGGTAACCCACTGACGAAATCCATGGTTATCCTTTCCCACTTCCACTGAGGAATCTTCACAGGCTGAAGCAAACCCGACGGCAATTGGTGTTCGGCCTTGACCTGCTGACAAGTCAGACACTTCCCAACAAACTCTGTCACCTCTTTCTTCAAACCAGGCCACCAAAACTGCTCCCTAAGATCCCTATACATCTTGCTACCTCCAGGATGCATAGCATAAGGACTGCTATGTGCGTCCTGAAGAATCTTCTGCCTTAGCTCCACATCTTTAGGCATACAAGGCTTACCTTGAAAACACAACACCTCATCACTCGACAAGCTGTAACCCTCCAAACCACCATCCTGCACTTGCAACCTTCGCGCGCTCAGAACCTCATCCAATAACTGTTTCTCTCTGATCTGCTCAACCCAAGTAGGCTTAACCTGCAGCTCTGCCAGAATACTCCCGTCGTCATACAAACTCAAATGGGCAAACAAAGCTCTTAAGTCCGAAACAACCTTACGGCTCAACGCGTCTGCCACCACGTTAGCCTTGCCCGGATGATACTCAATCGAGCAGTCGTAATCTTTCAGCAACTCAACCCATCTACGCTGCCTCAAATTCAAATCCTTCTGAGTCAGTAGATACTTCAGACTCTTATGATCTGTGAAGACTATCGATCTCTCTCCGTATAAGTAGTGCCTCCAAATCTTTAAGGCGAAGACCACAGCCGCTAGCTCCAAATCGTGCGTCGGATAGTTGACCTCATGTGGCCTCAGCTGTCGAGAAGCGTAAGCCACAACCTTACTTCTTGCATCAGCACACAACCCAAGCCCGTATGTGATGCATCGCAGTACACTGTGAATTCCTTACCAGCCTCAGGTTGAATTAGAACCGGAGCCTCAGTCAAAATCTTCTTAAGCTTGTCGAAGCTTTCCTGCTGTTTCTCAGTCCATACAAACGGAACCTCTTTCCTTAACAACTTGGTCATCGGCGCTGCTATCAACGAGAAACCCTCAACAAACCTTCGGTAGTATCCTGCCAAACCCAGAAAACTCCGAATCTCAGCCACTGACCTAGGCGGCTTCCAATCCAAAACTGCTTCAATCTTACGAGGATCTACTCGAATCCCCTCAGCCGACACTACATGGCCCAAGAAAGTCACTTCTCTAAGCCGGAACTCGCACTTACTGAACTTAGCATAGAGTTGCTTCTCCCTCAGAATCTGCAGCACAACTCTCAAATGCTTATCATGCTCTTCCTCTGTTCTTGAATACACTAAAATGTCGTCTATGAAAACCACCACGAACTGATCCAGATACTGCTGAAACACCCTATTCATCATATCCATAAACGCTGCCGGTGCGTTAGTCAACCCGAACGACATTACCAGGAATTCATAGTGCCCATACCGAGTCCGAAACGCTGTTTTATGGATATCAGCCTCCTTAACCTTCAACTGGTGATATCCAGACCTCAAGTCAATCTTCGAGAATACCGCAGCACCCGTCAGCTGATCAAACAAGTCATCTATCCGTGGCAACGGATACTTGTTTTTAATCGTCAGCTTGTTCAACTGGCGGTAGTCTATACACATCCGCATCGTGCCATCTTTCTTCTTAACGAATAGTACCGGCGCACCCCACGGCGAAACACTTGGTCTGATAAAACCTCGATCCAACAACTCCTGGATCTGAGCCTTAAGCTCCACCAACTCCTTTGGTGCCATCCTATACGGAGCTATAGACACTGGCGCAGTTCCGGGTAACAAATCTATCCCGAACTCTACCTCTCGATCTGGCGGCAAACCCGGAAGCTCCTCAGGAAACACATCAGCAAATTCCTTAACAGTACGAACCTTTTCTACGGCAGACCCTTTAGCCTCCAAGGCATACACATAAACCACATACGCTTCACAGCCCTTCCTGACCATCTTCTCCGCCTTCAGAGCAGATACCACATTTGATAAGTAATCTCTCCTATTACCTATCATAGCCACCTCATCACCATCAATCGTCTTAAGAACCATGCGCTTGGCCGCGCAATCCAACCTGGCCTGGTACTTAACCAGCCAATCCATCCCAAGAATCAGATCGAACTCCCCAAACGGCAGTTCCATCAGATCAGCAGCAAACACTACCCCTTGGAGTTCTAGGGGTACCTCTCTAAACAGTTTATCTACTACTACAGAGTGACCTAGAGGGCTAATCACAGTCATCTGCCTAGAAGATATCTCAGAGTCTAAATCCATGGTCTCTACTATACTACTGGCAACATAAGAATGCGTTGAACCCACATCAATCAAAGTAGTATAAGGAGAACCAAAGATCAAAAATGTACCGGTTATGACGTCCGGTGCGTCGCCCTCCTCTCGGCGCCTCGCAGCATACACTAACCCAGGCTATCTGGCATCAGAGCTACCCGCACCTCTGCCCGGTGCTCCACGTCCCCGACCAGAACCATTACCACCTCTGCCATTACCACGGCCCCTCTGCGGTGGCGGTCCACTACTCCTGAACTGATTACGGCCCTGACTCTCAGACTGAATCCTGGCCAACCTACGCGGGCAGTCCCTCACACGGTGCTCCAGAGAACCACACTCGAAGCAACCTTTTCCTCCAGTCCAGCAACCACCCCAATGAGATTTCCCACACTGATTACACTGCGGCGGTCCCTGCCTAGCAGTAACAAACCTAGCAGACTGACTCGGCCCACTCGGTCTAGCCCTCTTCTGCGGATTACCCGACGATCCAGAAGACCCAAAGCTCCTCTTATTCCTATTTCTGTCCATACCCTGCCTCACCGACTCCTTAACACCCTCGGCTACCTTAGCCTTCTCAACTAAGACAGCAAACTCGCGCTCCTGCTGCGGAGCAATCAGCAGCCTCAACTCGTCTCGCAGACCATCTTCGAAACGAACACACCTCTCATGCTCAGTGGCTACAATGCCCTTGGCATACCTACTCAGCTTCAGGAACTCAGCCTCATACTCGGAAACAGATTTACTCCCTTGAACAAGCCTCAGAAATGCCTTCCTCTGGGAGTCGATATAACTAGCTCCGATGTACTTCTTTTGATATGCCGCCCTAAAATAATCCCATGTCAAATCCTCTGCTGCCACACCGTCCCGAACCGTGAGCCACCACTGATATGACTCATCTCGGAGAAGCGATACGATGCCCTTCAGCTTCTCTTCAGCTGTCAAGTCCAGATCATCCATGATCCGCTCAGTTGCCTCCAGCCAATATTCAGCAGTGCTGGGAGCAACACCAGATACACCTCGAAAGAATTCGGCCCCATTTGCCCGAAGACGCTCAGGAACAGATTTCCTAACTCCTGCACCACCACCTACACCAGCTACTCTTTCCAACACTCGCAGCATCGCCTGTGACACTGCATCGTCCCCAGTCTGATCTTGGAACTCACCACCTCCAGCTGGTGGCAGAACCGGTATCTCATTTTCTGAACCCTGACCAGATCCTACGGGCTCAGAAACTGTCATCCTACCCCTACCTCTACCACGAGTATTACGACCACGTCCGCCTCGAGCGCTCATGACTAATCTGATTAAGAATTTTATGCATCAGTATTTATTCCACTTGTTTTAAAGCAAGTCTTATAAGTATTTAAAGAGGATTTGTTCTCGCGAGTTCACAGAATCCTATCAGTTTCAATCTCTAAAGTATACTATTGCTACTCATCAGATCATGTCACATCCAATCAAATCACAAGCAATAGTTCGGGGTACTTACCTAGGCGAACTGGTGCCGGAGACTCGGTGCCATGCCTTTCAAACCATACGTTAAGAATAAAGACTAACAAAACAATCTTTTGAAAACATTTTGGGCCTCAGGCCCACAGTCGAGCCTTTGAACTTGGCTCTGATACCACAATTGTAACACCCCAAACCCGGTCAATACACCACGACCGAATCTGGTATGTTACGGGGAAAAACGTTTTTGGAAAGTTAGATTTTTCGTTTAAAAGCTGAGTGAAAACACAGTGTATTTGAAGAAAATCTGGGTAGACTTGTTGTAAAACGGTTGGTGTATTTGGAACCCGGAGATCTTGAAAACTTCCATTTGAAACCTCAATGGTTTCTTAGTGTTAGTTAAAACATTTATAAACTTAGGAGATATACGAGTTTGATTTGAGAATCAGTTGAAGTTTGCTTATCATAAAGACATAGTGTAATACCCGATGGTATAGTTTTAAAAAAAACACATTGCGTTATAGTTTTGAAAACATTATCTTTCCAAGTTTTAGTAAAATTTATACCAACTTATTTTGTTAAGGCATATTAAGATTTAATTAAAACTTAAACATCTTAAAACATAAATTAAAGGCCTTTTACAAATCCAAATTAAAACCCAAATAAAAGTAAATAAGCTAAAGTACCCAAATGCAATAGTCTGAGCAAAACTTTTATTAAAGCATGGCATGTGCACCCCGAGTCCATCCCGGCTCCATGTCCGCGTCTACGAGTCACCTGAAATGTCAAAGGAGAGGGTGAGTCGAATGACTCAGTGTATAATCCCGCTCCCGAGGAAACAACATGCTAACACACATCATTCATAGCAACATAATTAATGCAACCCGATCCTAACCATCCATATCGCCTTTTCTACCCCGTGTGGTACCAAACCACTGGTGGTGCCAAACCACTGGTGACATATAGTCACAATGTGTTACCAAAACACTGGTGTCCCAAAGACACAATATCCGTCAATGTAGTGCCAAACCACTGGTGTCCCAAAGACACGTTTGTGCTACCAAAGCACTGGTGATCGGAGTCACAAATCCAATGATGGGGCCAACCCATCGTGTGATACCCAATCACTAGTAGACGATCCCATATCTCAAGTGGGGCCAACCCACGGTGGTGTCAAACCACAGGGACAAGTCGCAATGAGGTGCCCAACCTCTGGTGTCCCAAAGACACAAATGTGCTACCAAAGCACTGGTGACCGTAGTCACAAATCTGGTGATGGGGCCAACCCATCGTGTGATACCAAATCACTGGCGTCAATCCCGTATCTCACAAGTGGGGCCAACCCACGGTGGTCAAACCACAGGGACGAGACGCTGAGGTACCAAACCTCTGGAGGTGCCAAACCTCTGGTGACCCAAAGTCACAAAGTGTGTTACCAAAACACTGGTGCTCGTCAGCACAAAATATCACTGCTCCCTCCACTCGTATCACCCATCGACATACCATGCTCATGTAATCATGCATATCATGCTAATATGTCTAATCTCATATCCCATGTCACATATATCCATAGCCATGATATCATATAGATCATCAGTAACTCATAATAATAATCCTGACTTACCCTAGTCCAGAATCATACCCATTAGGGTATCATAACAATCATCACTGTTTCATTAATCATCACACAGGTTATCAATCATATTACTAAACAGAAGTGTGTTAGTTTACACACCTGGTAAATACGAGTCTAGAATCCAACGAAAACGATCTAAGTCCCTCGATTATTAGATCCTACAATCGGCCAAACATTATGGGTTAGGCATCACTAACATTCGGCCAACAACCATTAACCAAGGGATCACATTAAGCCATTACCTTACACTTGCGAATGGTTTGGTTTCCAACCAAACCCCGAACCAATAGTGATTCTCTTTGACAATCGGCCTCCACCTAAAAAGAACCATTAATCCCTAATTAACTTGGCTTAATGAGATAAAGGAATCAACTAATAGAACCGGCCCTTACCAATACTTACCCCAACTGGTTACTCAAAGGACGAAGGCTCCACTTGGTTGTATCCAAAGTCCGAATGACCTAAAATGAAATCGGTTCCAAAACCAATGATTAACTTTCAGCAACAAGGCCACCTTCGGTTCTTAATCAACCAACATCGGCAAGGCAAAAAGAAGAAAAGAAATGACCATTCGGCCCATCACTTACCAAATACCAAAGATCGATCCACCAACCACGATCACCCTCCACTAATATTCGGCCACTACAACTACTAGGAGAAGGGGAGATATTCGGCCAAAAAGATCACTAAAAGGGGTGTATAGATTCGGCTAACACCTTGAATAAAAGAAGGAGAATTTGCTTTTAGATGTTTAACACACCTGTGATCGGTTCTGAATGAGAGAAGAGAGAAAACAAATGTGAGATGAGAGTAGAATGAGAGTGAAATTTCGGCAAGATGGTTTTTTTTTGAAAGAGGAACAATCGGCAACCATAGAAGAGAGGTCCGGCTTAAGATTTTGGGAAGAAAAGAAATGATGGAAGTATTTTGAGAGATGACTTTCGGTTTACACAACTGAAAAGAAGAAGGAAACTAGAAGAGCATTCGGCTACCAACACAAAATGTAGAAAACAAAAGCAAAGAATTCGGCAAGGATGCCTTTGACTTACGGTTTGCAAAAGAAAGAAGGGAGAACTCACTAGCAAATTCGGTTGCCTTTTTGCTACCTCCTAAGACCGATTGTGCACCCAAAATGCCAAAAATGCAAAAATGCATTTCGGCTAGCACCTCACCCCACTATGCCGTCCATTCTCCCCCACCCCAACACCCCAAAATTCGGCCAAATCCCTCCATTAACTCCCCTCCACTCATTTGAAATGTGTGGACCAAGTCTTACTCCCCTTTTTGCTCTCCACCATCCAAGTCACCACTTGACCAAGTCCAAAGTGGAGTTTGAACATCATCCAACTCCTCCCTCCTATGCCGTCCAAAATAAGTGACAAAAAGGGGACTCTACGACTTGAACTCTGGACCTCCCTCACCTGTAGATGACGCCACACCAAGCTCCTCCCTTGCCACTCTGCCAGCTCTTCACTTGTGCAATAAAATACCAAAGAAAACCCTTATACCCTAGCTCCAACAGCTCCCCTGACTTAACACCCAAAAATCAAAATTTCCCCATTCACTCATGCATACCCCTTGACTACAATTAAGCCCCTAAAACACCGAAATAGCAACACAGCACACCAAACACATGCAATATCATGCAACAACAAAATAGCCCCTAACCCGGGATATTACACTTTTCAAATCCGAGTAGGATTTTTGCCGATCTGAAGCGGCTTTCAAGCAATCACGGATTACCTTTACTTTTTCTTTGATTTTTCTAACCAAGTCAGGCCCGTGAATTTGTTTCTCACTAAGCTCTGTCCAATACAATGGTGTTCGACACTTACGGCCATATAATGCCTCATACGGTGCCATCTTTATACTCGATTGAAAACTGTTGTTATAAGCAAATTCGACAAAATGTAGATATTTT
This sequence comes from Gossypium australe, assembly GCA_005393395.2. Lineage (NCBI taxonomy): Eukaryota > Viridiplantae > Streptophyta > Magnoliopsida > Malvales > Malvaceae > Gossypium > Gossypium australe. Next base: position 124,894 of record SMMG02000075.1, read on the forward strand.
TCCCAACTACCTTCAAATTCTAAAACACAAGAACAAAGCATATCTTCGAGAACTTGAATCATTCTCACTGATTGGCTGTCGGTTTATGGATGAAATGCAGTACTAAAGTTCAACTTTGTAGCCAAAGCTTCTTGCAACTTTTTTCCAAAATTGAGACGTAAACCTCGGATCTCTATCCGAAAGCACTCTGTGCAATCTCCCAATTTCAATAATATATAATTCAGCTAGCTTGTCAAGTGAGTAATCTGTATGTAGCAATATAAAATGAGCCGATTTCGTCAACCTATCAACAACGACCCAAACGACATCTATCTTTTTCGAAGTCAAAGGCAAACCCGTTACAAAATCCATCATAATTTTGTCCCATTTCCACTTGGGTACCATTACTGGTTGAAGTAAGCCCGAAGGTACTTGGTGTTCGGCCTTTACTTGTTGACAAACTAAGCATCTCAAAAGAAACTCTGAAATATCCCGTTTCATACCTGACCACCAATACCATTTCTTCAAATCATTATACATTTTCGTGCTACTCGGATGAACTGATAAGCAACAACTGTGTGCCTCGTGTAAAATCATCTGAATAAGTTCATCATTTTTCGGTACACATATTCTATCTCGGGACATCAAACAATCATCCTAACCAATCTGAAAGTCTGAATCATTACCGGATTCACACTGAGCTCTTTTAGCTTGTAATTCACTATCACTTTTCTGATCTTCACAAATCTACTGAAGAAATATCGGTTTAGCTCTCAACTCGGCCAAAATTGAACCATCATTAGAGCAAGTCAATATCGTACTCATAACTCTCAAAGCAAATAAGGAATTTCTGCTCAAAGCATCTACGACTACAATTGCCTTTCCGGGATGGTAGTCAATCACTAGCTCATAATCTTTTAGTAGCTTGAGCCATTTCCGTTGCCGCAAGTTTAAATCTTTCTGAGTCATCAAGTATTTTAAACTCTTATGATCAGAAAAGAAATGACACTTCTCATCGTATAAATGGGGTCTCCAAATTTTAAAAGCAAACACAACGGCGGCTAATTCCAAATCATGCGTCAGATAATTCTTCTCGAGCAGTTTCAACTGCTTGAGGCATAAGCTATCACTTTGCCCTCTTGCATCAACACACATCCTAATCCATTCAGTGACGTGTCACTATAAATTACGAACTCTTTTCCTGGTTCAGGTTGCACTAAAACTAGTGCTTCAGTCAATAATGTTTTCAACTTCTCAAAACTTTGCTGACATTTTTCTAACCATTTAAACTTAACATCGAAAAACCCTTAACAAAACGTCTATAATAGCCGGCTAAGCCCAAAAATCTTCCAACCTCTGATACATTTCTTGGCAGTTTTCAATCAACAATTCTTGAAATCTTACTCGGATCAACCCAAATACCATCTCCGGAAACAATGTGTCCCAAAAAGCTGACTTCTCGGAGCCAAAAATCACTTTTGTTGAACTTAGCAAACAATTTCTTATCTCTCAAGGTTTGTAACACAATTCTTAAATGTTCGGCATGCTCAGACTCATCCCGAGAATAAATCAAAATGTCATCGATGAACACAACCACAAACTTATCTAAGTACGGTCAGAAAATTAGATTCATCAAGTCTATAAAAATAGCAGGGCATTAGTTAATCCAAAAGGCATAATAAGAAATTCATAATGCCCGTACCTTGTCCTGAAAGCAGTTTTCGGCACATCCGAACCTTTAACTCTCAACTGATAGTAGCCAGATCTCAAATCAATCTTCGAGAATAACGTTGCTCCTTTCAACTGATCAAACAAGTCATCAATCCTCGGCAAAGTATACTTGTTCTTTATAGTCACCTTGTTGAGCTGTCGGTAATCAATAAAAAGTCTTATGGATCCATCTTTCTTATTGACAAATAACACCGGTGCACCCCATGGTGAAAAACTCGGTCTCGCCAAACCCTTATCTATCAACTCTTGTAACTGAGCTTTTAATTCTTTCAATTCAGTCAGGGCCATTCTATACGGGGCAATAGATATCAGCGATGTCCCTGGTACTAACTCAACTTCTTTGACCGGTGGCAACCCTGGCAACTCTTCCGGGAACACATCCAAATATTCACAAACTATCGGCATTGATTCAATTTTCAACTTAGACACTTTTGTATTCAACACATGAGCAAGATAATCTTCACAACCTTTCCTTACACACCTCTGGACAGACATCAAAGAAATCACAACAGGTAACTCACTCGACTCATCTGAATCAATCCAAAGAATTTCACCATTTTCATATTTCAGTTCAATAATCTTTCTTTCATAGTTTACTACGGTATCATGCAGTGTCAACCAATCCATACACAAAATAACATCGAATTCATCAAATGGCAAAAACATTTAATCAGCCTGAAAATAGTGACCTCGAATCATAAAGGCCAATTCTTGCAGACTCTATCAACTAATACATGTTTGCCTAAGGGGTTTGACACTCTAACCACAAACTGATTAAACTCAACTGGCAAGCTCTTACTAGCTACTAATTTCACACAAACATAAGAATGAGTCGATCTAGGATCAATCAATGCAATTACATTAGTATTATAAAGAGAAAAATTACCAGTGCTAACATCGGGAGATGTCGTTTCTTTGTAAGCATGGATGGCATAGGCTCAGCAGGTGCTCGAGCTTTGGATCTCACAGCTGTATCTTTCTTCTCACCTTTACTACTAGCTCCATTTTCGGCATTTCTTGGTGGTCTACCCCTATTAGTAGTATTAATTGGCCTCGCTCTTTGAAATTTTTCTTTCTCAACCATTTTAGGACAATCTCGGATAAAATGCTCTTAAGAACCACACTTGAAACAAGCTCGGTCATTCACCGTATACTCGCTAGGATGTCTTCTTCCACAATGCTGACATTCGGGTCTGTTTAACCTAACATTACTCACACTTGCCATTGAAGTAGCTTGTGATTTAAAACCTGAATGTTGCTTCCCGCGGTCTTTGTACGAATACCCGGCTGATACATTTGAACAAGAATTCATTTCTCTAGATTTCTTTGACTAAGATTGAAATGACTTACTCATCGCCTTTTTCTTGCATCTCTAACCTCACTCTCGGCCTTCCATTTCTCTTTGCTTAGCTCTTCGGCCTTGCAAGCTCGTTCAACCTATACAACAAATTCTTTTAATTCTAAGATTCCAACTAATAGTTGAATGTCCTCATTCAGCCCATCTTCGAACCTTTTACACATAATAGCCTCGGAGGAAACACACTCTCTGGCATACTTACTTAGCCTGACAAATTCTCGCTCATACTCTGTCACTGTCATACGACCCTGTTTTAGCAAGAAATTCCTTACATTTTTGATCGATGAACTGCTGACTAACATATTTCTTTCGGAACTATAACACTCCTAACCAGTGGCCGTTGCCGGACTAGGGTTAAGAGGCATCACTAATCATTTCTGAACATTTCATATCATTTTACAACACAAAGTCAACTATCATTGAATCATATCAAGATATAATCATATAGTCCGTTAATGAGGTCTACGAGACCTTAAACACATGTTAGAAAAGGGTCGGGATTAAACTGAACACATATGAAAATTTTAGAAATTTAAACATTTTTCTAAGTTACAGAGGTCACACACCCGTATGGATAGGCTGTGTGCCTCACACTGCCTCAGACACGCCCATGTGTCAAATCCGTGGCAAAACAGGGCATACATACTGACATTTTCACATGGTCTGAGACACGCCCGTGTGCCTCACCCGTGGTCAACACCGACTTGCACCACACGGCCAGTCACACACCCGTGTGTCCAACCCGTGGTCGAGTCTGACTTGTTTTGAAACACAACCTCAAAGGACAAGGTAGAGACACACGCCCGTGTGCTCAACCGTGTGGGCAATTATAGGCCATTTTCAAGGCCAAATTACCAACCACACTTTGGTATCATCTATAGACATCAAACCATTACCAATTCATGCCTCAAATACATCCAAAATATACCAATACAAACACCAAACAATCATCAACTACATCATTTATTTCCATATTCAATTCCTACTCAAATAAATCCATCCAAAACATCATCTTCACAACTCAAATCATATAGACTAAGCATCATCTAGTCATACCACAAATTCACACTTAAACCACCATTCTCATCAACCAATTCAAACATAAAACATACCATTTCCAATCTCACTATTTCATACCACATTCATCATTTCCTAGCTTCACATATGAACCATCAACATTCAACTTCCAAGCCATATCACATGGCAAGGTCCAAACATTACAAAACATACCATAACCACTAGCCTATACATGCCATATTCCAAATATATACATCTTTCAAAAGTACCAAAATAGATAGCAGATAGTGTGATTGAGTCGCTAACGATCCCCAAATCCGGCTAGCTTTACTAACACTGTAAAACTGAGAAACAACATCATACAGTAAGCTCAAAGGCTTAGTAAGTTCGTAACATAATACATACAATTTAATAAATCAAATACAATATACCAAGCTAATCCATCACATAGATCAACTCTCAAATATTCACCTCATATCATCCATAGCTAATGGACTTACTCAACCATTCATAATTCCATACACAATTTCACCAACCACAAAGGTTTAATACATACCTTAGCCAATACATAGTTATTCACCATCCATGCTACTCAACGCTCGATATTACATTTCGATCAACCTTTGTTATTCATTTATTTTATTCGCACATTTAGTGCCAATTTCGTAGCTGAAGCATAAATGTCATCACACACTTAGTGCCTATACTTTAAACCGAATTCATCTCGGTATCGCACACACAGTGCCAAATCAATAAGCCGAAGCTTGTAACAGCCCGATTTTTACCCTAATCAGAACAGTGGTTTCAAGACCACAGATCTGAGTTCAAAAAAATATTTTAATAGTATTTTCTGTGTTAATTATGTGTGAGTATACATTTGTGAAAGTTTCGTGAATTAATTTTATTGTTTGTGAGCTTAATTTGATAAAAGGACATAATCGCGTAAAATGAAAATTTGATGGTTAGTTGTGAAAGTGCCTAATTATTGTTGTCTTTATAATATGGAGGATTTATGTTGCAATTAGGCCATTTTGTTAAGTAGTGGTTGGCAACATGCTTATATTATATGTTTTTATATGTTAAATTTTATAAGTAAAATTTATATTAATATAATATAATGTTATAATATATAAATAAACAAAACATATAATGAAAGCCATTACCTTCCATTTTTGACCGAAATAAAGAAAAGAAAAAGAAAGAAGCAAGAGCTAGGTATTCGGTCATTGTTGAGTTCGATTAAGGTATGCATCTAGCTCGATTTTTTATAATTTTTACGTTCATGTAATCGTTGCTTCGAAATGTACAAGACCCATGCTTGAATTTTTGAAATTGATGATGATTTTGTGTTATGCCATTGATGATAATTTGTGATTTTTGTTGTTTGATGATAGAAAATGGAAGATATGTTTTGAATTAACATGTTTTGTCTTTGGATTTTTGATAATTTTGAGTAATTTGGACTAAATTGTGAAAATAATTTTTGAGGGACTAAAATGTGAAAAAAATGAAATATATGGACTTTATGGAGCTAGTTAATATTCGGCCTCAGCATAGTATATGCAAATTTTGTGCATTTTGTGTTTTATGCAATAGAGACTAAATTGCAAAAAGTGTAAAATGTTATGGGCAAAATGGTAATTTGCCCATTCATGTGTTTTTGGATTAAATTGAATGAATTTGGGGTTAAATTAGTTAAATTTGAATTAATTTAGATCAAGAACAGAAGAAAACAAAATTAGATCGGGGAAAGTCGAAAGTAGTCGAGTAATCGATTTCGTCTGTTGATATCCGAGGTAAGTCTATAAGCATTTAAATGTTGTTAAACTTGAGAATATATAAATGTTATGTGATGAAATGAATTATTCGATTATATATGTGTTTGGCCGAATGTGATTTGAGATAGGGACTATGTTTCGAGCTCGTTTTGATAGAGATTTAATGTCCGAAAGTCCCGTATGAACCCTAGGAATAGATAGGATACATATGTCGTGACATAGGATTTTCGATATCTGTTATTGTGTAAGACCACGTCTGGGACGTTGGCATCGACTTGTGTTTACGTGTAAGACCATGTCTGGGACATTGGCATCATATTTATTTGTGTAAGACCTGTTTGGGACAGTGGCATCGATATGTGATTACATGTAAGACCACATCTGGGATGTTGGCATTGTACGAGCTTCCGACTATCCGCGTATCCTTTTTTAATTTCGAACGGTTCAACGGGCATGGTGAAACAAAGATCGAATGGGAAATTAAATTAAAAGGCACATGTATGTGTTAGTTAATTGTTTATATGAAACAAGGTAAGTTGATTACTTGAAATGATATTAAGTTATGTGAATATAGATTTCGGGTTAACATTTTTGAACATACAAGTGTTTCGGTTTACTTATGTGTTTGTGATAATAAAAGTGAACAAATATATGTGTATATGATTGATTATGTTCGGCCTTATGGTATATGTATGAGAGGTTATAATGTGATCTGGTAGTAAATGACAACTTATAAATGATAATATGCATATTCGGTTTGTAAATAAAATGTTAATGTGTAATTATTGTTATATATGTTTTTGCTTAAGACTTACTAAGCTCAAATAGCTTTCTCTGTGTGTGTTTTTATCTACTTCTGTTTTATAGATTTTGGAGTCACGTTATGAGCTCGGGGATCGTCAGCAAAGCCTATCACACTATCGATAGTTTTTCGGTATTTTATTAAGTTGAATTTGGGCTTATGGCATGTATAGCAGAGATGGATGTTTAAGTGTCATTTTTGGGCATGTATATATATATATATATATATATATAGCCATGCGAAAATGGATTAATCTTAATATTAAGATTTATGTGTATTCGGTCATGGCATTAGCTTACTATAGAAGTATATTTCATGGTGTGTTTATGCATGGTATTTAGTTTTATGGCCTGTATTTGATCTTTAGGATTTGGCTCGATTTTATGAGTGCTTGATCAAGTGTTTAAGGTGTTTTGATTTAGCAACTCAGTTATGGATATTTATATGTGGTATATGGTTGCTATGTTTCATTAATAATGAGGTGAATGAGTTGGTCTATGTATATGATATGTGTAGTATGTATGGATTTGATATTTAAGGAAGCTTAGTTAAGTTTTATAAAATGAACTAGGTATATAAAGGATAGAAACTTTTTAAATGTCCGAGTATGTATAGGTTGAATGATTATAAGTCCGAATGTGTATAGGTTATAATGATTAAGTTTGTTTTGGAAAAGTGAAGTTATGTATGATTTTATAATGAGGATTATGTATTGAATGTGAATTTGGCTATTTAGGGTTAGTATTTAATTGACAATTGAGGAAAGTATTTCAGGAATTAATTTTGTTAGCCAAATTGATAAGGAGCAAGTTGGTTTTGTTTGACATTTTGGTACAATGCAAAATATGTGTAACAAATATAATTTAATTCGGCAATTGTACTTAATAAATAGGATGAATTGGTTTGATTTCATGGTTATATTATAAACATGTTGTATTGGTTTTATGATTTGTTTATAATTGAATTTAAAGTAGGTTAATATTCGGTTAGTAATAGAATTAGTTAATAATTTATGCTTATGAGTTAATTGATTGTGAAATGGTCAACTTTGTTATGTTTAGGAAATAGCATAATTTATACTATTGATGTGCTTAACCTTGATAGCCGAATAAGCAAGGAAATGAAATTGTTAAGTGTGTATAAATTTTGATATGATGATTAGCCTATAATGTTAATATGGATAGTTTTGTATTGGAATTTATTATAGATATGTTCTTTTTTTTATGGTGACTTGTGCATATTACAATAAAGCTAAATGTACATAGAAATTTGTTATAATGAGAGTTGAAGTTTTACAAGTTAATGATTATAAAATCATGTGTTACAGATTGGTATGGTTAATTATGTGCTTAGTTTATAAAAGGAAACATACATAGTTTTAAATGAAGTGTTCGAATATCATGAATTTACTGGTTATAATGTTATGATTTTAAGACTCGATAATTGATTAATTTGTGAGCTAGATATGATTGAATTCCGAGATGTGTAATGTAATGGTTTTCTGTATGGACTGTGATATGACTGGTAATGCCTCGTAAACCCAATCCGGCGAAGGATACCGATTAGGGGTGTTACAAAGCTTCTATTATTTCGCACACACAGTGCTAATCATCTCTGTCTCATTTCTAATTACGCACGGTTAGTGCCTCATTACTCAATTTCATGTAAAACTGTGCTATTTCATTAACTAGACATTCATTCATTACTCATCACATAGATATAAATTTAACCACTTGTATTATATCCAAACTTACCTCGGACGTTGAAATACCAAGATTAGCCGATCAATCGAGTACTTTGTCTTTGCCTCGATCTCGATCCGAATCTCTCCTTTCTTGGCTCGATTGATCTATGAATGTGCCGAATTCAACAAGCTCCAAACCCTTATTTTCTTCTTTCAATTTCGATGGAAAGATGAACACTCATCCACCAACTTTTGTTTTATTATGAATAATATTAACTTAATTCATGTTTTACTATTTTGCCCCTATTTAATACATTTAAAATTTCCACTAACTATGTACATATATGTCCATCTTCACTATCTATGGTATAATTACAACATAAGGACCTTTCATTTAATAAGCCATGCCAGTTAAGCACTTTAACAATCAGCACATAGCTTTTGCATTTTATGCGATTAAGTCCTTTTTCATAATTCGACACTTAAACAATAAAATTTTCACACAGAATTTTCACGCATGCTTAATCCCACACTGTAAACACAAAAAATAATATTAAAATATTTTTTTGACCTCAAATTTATGGTCTCGAAACCACTGTTCCGACTAGGGTCTAAACCGGGCTGTTACAGGAACTCCTCTTGAAAGAATTCCCATGTAACCCTCTCTCTTGGTACCACCGATATCAGTGTATTCTACCAGTGATATGCAAAATCTCTTAGAAATGAAATGGCACACTTTAAACACTCATCTGGTGTGCATGACAACACATCAAATACCCTGATGGAGTTTTCGAGCCAAAACTCGGCTCTCTCGCGATCATCACCCATCATAGCTCTGAAATCTTCAGCCCTGTGCTTTTAGATCTTATCAACTGGGGGCTTGTTCATTCTTACAAATTCCATACCTTGTGGAGCTATGGGAACCGGTCAAGGAATAGGTGAGGGTGGAGGAGGCTGGGCATTCGAATTTGTTCAAACAAACTCTGAATACCACTGGTTCATCATGTGGAGGAAGGCTTCCTTAGCCCCTTCTCCTTGACTAACTGTAGGAGGTCTACTATTAGACAGCATTGCCCCTGGAGCGGGAGGCGACGCATTACTTTCAACTTCATCAGCCTCAGCTCGATTGGGATCCATTTACTATATGAAAATATATTTTAAATTTGTCAGGAGTCATCACACTACCACAGTTCATATATGGCATGTATAGCTAGACTCTTACACACGCTACATTAGTCAGAGAATCGATTAAACCATAGCTCTGATACCACTAAATGTAACACCCTTTACCTGTGTTCGAAGCCAGAACAGGGTACGAGGCATTATCGTACATAAACACAAGCAAAGATACAAAATCGAGATTAAATTTCTATCCAAATTTAAAAATTTTCACATACATTCACATCGTCCCTAAAACGAGCCTATGACGCTCAATACATGCTTTGGAAGTAGTTCGGGACCAAACCGAGAACTTTAGAAAATTTCACAAAACTTAGAAAAATTTTCATGTTACTGGGCTTACACATCCGTGTGGTCCAAGGGACACGCCCTTGCTATAGGCCATGTTCAAAATAGGGTGCTCTCTGACTTGTGCCACACGCCCGTGTGCTAGGCCTTTTGGTAGATTTAATTTTCATAATTTTTTGTAAATAGGTGCAAACATCACATGGCCAGGGACACGCTTGTGTTCGAGGCTGTGCCGTCCACACGGTTGAGACACACACCCGTGTCTTTGCTCGTGTGTTTGATACTGTAACATCCTGAATAATTGGGTTTGTGCATTTTATGCGTTTGAATGCTTAAAACTTTAATTTGAGAATTTGAGGTACAAATGGGGCTCAAATTGGGCTGAGGCCTTGTTTTAAATATTTTGTTCAGACACTCTAGGGGTTTAAATTGAAGTTTTAATAGTTTAGTGGGCATATTGGGCTTGCGGCCCAAAGGAAATGGTGCCACTAGGAGGAAGAGGAGTTGGCGTCACTTGTGCATGAGGAAGGCCCAAATTTTGGCAGCTGAAAGCCCAAGTTTTAGGGCTAAGTTTTGGCACCTAAAGGGAGCAATAGGGGGACAGCACAAGGCTATTTTTTAGGGATTTTTAATGTTTAAATATGAGGATAATAAGCGGATAATGAAGAGAGGAATTAGGGCTATTTTTGAGGAGATAACAGATTAAGATAAGGGAAAAAGGGATAGGAGCTATCATGAGTGGCAGTGTTGGCTGAAAATCAACCTCTGCTAAGGGGAGGAATCGGTTTCTATATATAAAGAGGGTGAGCCAAAATTTTGAAGCCTCTCTTTTATTTTCTTTTCTCATCTTCTTCCTCTCAAAAGCCAAAAACCATCATCTTCTTCACCCTTTCTTCCCCTCTGAAATTTCCTGGTTGGCCGAATCTTTTAACCTCTATTGTTATTCTTCTTCTAATCTCTAAAAGCCGAAACTACATCTATTCTTCTCCTTAATATTCATTGGCCGAATCTCTCTTAGCCATCTCTTCAATTCTTAAATCTTCTAAAAGCCGAAATTCTTGGATCTCACCTCCTGAAGTTGCCGAATTATCTTCAGTGGAGTCTGCTTGTGCCAAATTTTGAAGGAAACGATAGGTAAGTGTCGATTTCGGGATTTCAATGTTTTTCAGCTTTTCAAAGTCCCTAGCCGAATGGCTACTTAGAAACTAATCTCTTATTTCTCTCTTATTTTCGACATTCTGGGATATGAAGAGGAGTCAATCGCGTAGATCTCTAAGTCATAAGTTCAGTAATACTCGAATCGGGGTACTTTTGGGATTTCAAGGTAAGGAAATCTATTGTTTTTATGTATAAAATCGGGTAGAACACTAACCATGGCCGATTATAGGAGAGGCCCTATTTTCATATCTTTCAGGCTTTTCGAGCAACGTTGTAGATCGGTTTAGCAAGGGTATTGACTTTAATCAGGTGTGTAACCTTCCACACTATTAGATTGGCTGCTAATACATGTATGTATAAATCTTCTATACTCTGTTAAATGCCGAAATCCCGGCATAACGTTTGAAAACACGAGAAGGGTGAAGGCTAAATATCAGGTTAGTTTTTTTTGCCATTCCTCAGTGAATGTTTCTGTTAAAAACGATAAGTTTCATGTGTCAATTTCTATGTATGCTTGGGGTTGGGTGATTGATGTAAGGGGAAGTGATCTGTTCTGGTGGCTTTTGCCATTTCAGACTGGTGACTCTGTCACAACTTTAACGATGAGCAACTAACTGCAGCATGACTGCCATCGATGGTGTGTAGCGGTGTGGGTTGATTGTAGAAATCCCCAATGGTGTGATCGGCAGGTAAGGGTGGTGTGTAGCGGATGGAAACCTAGGATTAGGTTGGGTTTTATGTATGTTATCTTCTATATTATGTTTTATATTCTGATCTGTGGGCTAAGGCCCAATCTGATGGTGCACGAGGGTTGCACACTGAGTCTCGTGACTCACCCTATTATTTTAACCATTTCAGATGACACTTAGTGCATCGGACCGGGCTGGAGAAGAGTGCAAGGTGGCCATGCGACAGAGCATTGAGGATTCAGCAAAAAGACTTCACTTTATTTATTTATTTTTAAGAAATTTTATCTTAAGTGGGTTTTAAGTTTCGTTGTAATAAGGCCATGGGCCGCTAGACTATTACACTTTGTTTTGGGTTTTATTTTGGGCTTTTATTATTGACACTTAAACTTTATTTAAACTAAGGCATGTATTAAGATTTTGGTTTTTATTCATAAATCAACAAATTAAATTTATATCTTATTAAACTCATCAAGTTATTAAGTTTTCCCGAACAAAAGATTAAATACTTTATTTTGAAAAATATTTCCCGAAATTGTGACATCTTTCACGAAACTTCCTTAGTGACATACCAGATCCGGTTGTAGTGTTTGGGTCGAGTTTGGGGTGTTACAAATTGGTATCAGAGCCCGGTTCAAAACTCGACTTTGGGGTTTTTGGGCTCAAAACGTTTTCTAAAAATGAGTTTTTGAAACATGTATATTTATAAGTGATACAGGATGGTTTTCTCGGCATGGCACCTGCGTCTCCGGCCCAAGTCCGCCAGGTAAGTATTCTGAACTCCCTGTGTGATATATATATGTGGGCTTGATGGGCTTTATGGGATGTAGATTAGTTAGATTAGAACTTGATGGACTTTAGGCCTAGCTTAAACAACTTTCTAAAAGCTCATAAGACTTAATTTCACTAAACAAACCCGTGAACGAGTTGCAAGACTAGGGTGTGGCAACAGGCATGCGCATGTCTAGGATTGGATCCGGAAGAGCCTGGTACTTAAGCAGTCCTAGTGACTCACCTCCTCTTTGCTGGAATCCTACCTGGTGCGTAGTGACTGTTCACCCTAGCCACGAGGAATTGTTGACGGGCCAAAACCTATAATTAAAACCCGAAAGGGACCAGCCACCTTATTTTTACAAAATTGCTAAAATACCCTTAGAAAAAAAATTACTAAGATACCCATGATTTGCAAATATATCCCGATTTACAAAGTCAACGGAATTTTTTCCTTAAAAAAACACACACACACATAACACGCAACAACAACCCAAAACCCACAAACACCTGAACACTACTATTTTCTTTGAAATCAAATTCTCCAAGATATCCCTGCTTAAAATATATATATATATATACCTTCTTAGTTTTGTAAAATTTTCTTTTGAAAATACCCTTGATTTGTAAAATTACCAAAATACCCCTGGATTACAAAATTACCGAAATACCCCCAGATTGCAAAATTACCAAAATACCCTTATTTCCCCAAATCAACAAGGAACTCTATTTTGAAAATTATGAAAATACCCCTGTAGGATAAAAATTATGAAAATACCCCTGGGTAGTGGAATGACAAAAATACCCCTATGTGTTGAAGGTGGGGGCATGGATGTTGTTTGTATGTTGATTGTTGAATGTATGCGACCTCTAGAATTAGGAGGTAAACTTGAGACTGAATTGTAGATTCGAAAGAACTACTCTTAAAATTACTATTCATAAAACTGTTCGTGGTTAATCAGTGGAAAGAATTAATGATTCATAAAATTCTAAATCAGATAAACGCTAAGCGAAGAATGAGTACAAGGGGTCGAGGACGTCCGCCGCGTGGACGCGGTAGGGGTAGGATGGCTTTGTCTGAGCCAGCAGGGTCTGGCCACGGGTCAGAAAACGAAATGCCGGATCCTCCAGCTGTGGAGGGAGAGTTACGGGATCAGGCGACCGGAGATGATGCAGTATCTCAGGCGATGCTGCGGGTTCTCGAAAGAGTTTCGGAAGTAGGCATGGGCACAAGAGCCCGAAAATCTGTGCCGGAGCGGCTTAGGGCCAATGGGGTAGAAGTGTTTAGGGGGGTCTCTGGCGTAGTCCCTAACACAGCTGAGTATTGGATGGAAGCAACTGAGCGCATAATGGATGACTTAGATTTCACGGTGGAGGAGAAGTTGAAAGGTGTCGTGTCTCTTGTTTGAGACGAGGCTTATCAATGGTGGCTCATGATGAAGGAAGGTACTGCCATAGATCGGATTGACTGGGACTTCTTTTAGGAGTCATTCCAGGGGAAGTATGTTGGGGCCAGCTATGTGGATGCACAGAGGAAGGCATTTCTGAATCTAGTGCAAGGAAGTAAATCTGTGGCTGAATATGAGGCGGAGTTTCTGCGCTTGAGCCTCTACGCTCTAGGAATGGTAGCAACCGAATATGAACATTGTGTTCGGATCGAGGATGGATTGCGGAATGAGTTAAGGGTTTTGATAGCACCGCAGAGAGAAAGAGATTTTGTTGTTCTGGTGGAGAAGGTTAAGATAGCTGAGGAGGTAAAACGGACTAAAAGACAGGAAAGAGATAAAGAGCGGGGAAGGAATAAGAGAAATTTGGGCCGGCAAGAGCATTTGGGAATTTGCAGAAAAGGCTTAGGTCTGATGGGCCAGCTCGTGCTCCGACACCTGCTGCGGGGAGTCAGAATCGATTATGTAATTGGCGCGGGAAAGCACATTCTGGGGAGTGTAGAAGAAGAACGGGTGGATGTTTCAGGTGTGGATCCACAGAGCATCTGATTAAGGGCTGTCCGCAAGTGGATCAGGTACAGCCAACGGGCCGAGGTGCTGATCAGCCTAGGAGAAGTGACCAGCCTAGACCAAGGGGTCGTGGGGCACGTAGAGGTGGAAATGGGGCTGGTCGCGGTCGTGGAGCACTTGGTAGAGGTGCAGGTAATGTAGATGCAAGGCAGCCGAGTCTGGTTTATGCAGTTCGTCGACAGGAGGATGGTGACGCACCGGATGTCATAACCGGTACGTTTCCCATTGCTGATAACCCTTTAGTTGCCTTGATTGATATTCGGTCAACCCACTCCTATGTTGCATGTTCGATATCTGAGACCCTAAGTATAGACTCTGAAACAACTACTAGGAAGATGACCATGGTTAGTCCCCTAGGACAATCTAGGGTAGTGGACAAGCTATTTAAGGATGTACCGTTAGAAACTCAAGGGGTAGTGTTTTCGGCAGATTTAATGGAATTGCCATTTGGAGAGTTTGATCTTATCCTAGGAATGGATTGGTTGACTAAGCATCGTGCTAAGTTGGATTGTGAGACCAAGCGTATGGTGTTGAGTACCCCGGAAGGCGGGGAGGTGGTTGTGTTAGGAGAAAGAAGGAACTATTTGTCCAACGTAGTATCGGCATTGAAGGCTGTTAAGATGATTCGGAAAGGATGCAACGCATTCTTAGCTTTTATTAGTGCGTTGGATGCTAAGGAGGTGACTCTGGATGAGGTTCGAACAGTTAAGGATTTCACGGATGTCTTTCCAGAGGAGTTGCCAGGATTACCCCCGGATCGCGAGGTGGAGTTTGGAATAGAGCTACTTCCGGGTACGGCTCCGGTATCCATTGCTCCTTATCGAATGGCATCGAAGGAGTTGGTGGAACTCAAAGCTCAGATCCAGGAGCTATTGGATCAAGGATTTATTCGACCGAGTGTGTCTCCATGGGGAGCGCCGGTCCTATTTGTGAAAAAGAAGGACGGATCCATGCGTATGTGCGTGGACTATCGTCAACTAAATAAGTTGACGATTAAGAACAAGTACCCATTGCCAAGAATCGACGACCTATTCGATCAGCTTAAAGGAGCTTTGGTCTTTTCGAAAATTGATCTAAGGTCGAGTTATCATTAGTTATAGGTGAAGGAAGGGGGCATTCATAAGATGACGTTTCGAACACGCTACGGTCATTATGAGTTCTTGGTAATGCCGTTCGGCTTGACGAATGCGCCAGTAGCATTTATGGATATGATGAACTGGGTGTTTCAACCATACCTTGATCGATTCGTGGTTGTGTTTATCGATAATATTTTGGTTTACTCCAAGTCCGAGGAGGAGCATGATGCCCATCTTCGTGTAGTGTTGCAAATTCTGAGGGAGAATCAGCTGTACGCAAAGTTCAGTAAGTGTGAGTTCTGGCTGAAGGAAGTGACTTTCTTAGGGCATTTAGTTTCCGCAGAGGGAATTAGGGTAGACCCTCGAAAGATAGAAGCTGTATTAGATTGGAAACCGCCGAAGTCTGTGGCGAAAATTCGAAGTTTCTTAGGATTGGCAGGGTATTATAGGAGATTTGTTGAGGGGTTCTCTTCAATAGCGGCACCTTTAACTAAGTTGTTAAGGAAGGGAGTATTGTTTGTATGGACTGACAAACAGCAGGAGAGCTTTGAGAAGCTAAAGAGAATCTTGATGGAAGCGCCAGTGTTAATTCAGCCAGAGGCGGGAAAAGAATTTACCGTCTACTGTGATGCGTCACACACAGGTTTAGGGTGTGTGTTAATGCAAGATGGAAAAGTTGTGGCATATGCGTCTCGACAGTTGCGACCGCATGAATTGAACTACCCTACGCATGATTTAGAATTGGCAGCGGTAGTGTTTGCTCTGAAGATTTGGAGGCATTACCTGTATGGAGAGAAGTCGGTTATTTACATGGACCATAAGAGTTTGAAGTATATCCTTACCCAGAAGGAATTGAATCTGAGACAGAGAAGGTGGATCGAGCTGTTAAAGGACAATGACTGCTCGATCGAATATCACCCGGGTAAGGCTAACGTGGTGGCAGATGCATTGAGTAGGAAGGCGATAGTAGATTTGAGGGTGATGTTCGCTAATCTCAGTCTGTATGAAGATGGCAGTTTGGTAGCCGAACTTCAAGTAAGACCTACGTGGACAAGACATATCAGAGAGAAGCAACTTTTGGATAATGTTTTGAGTACTCGAATCGGACAATTGCAGAATGGTGAAGGAGAGGACTACAGTTTAAATGATGACGGAATTCTATGTTTTCGTAAAAAGGTTTGTATGCCAAAGGATGTGGAGTTAAGGCAGATGATACTTCAGGAGTCGCATAGTAGCCCTTACGCTATGCACCCTGGAGGGGTTAAGATGTATCGGGATTTGCGAGAGCAATTCTAGTGGCCAGGTTTGAAGCGAGAAGTTACGGAATATGTGGAGAAGTGTTTGACGTGCCAGCAGGTGAAAGCTGAACATCAAGTGCCTTCGGGATTGTTGCAGCCGGTGAAGATTCCTCAATGGAAATGGGAGAGAATCACAATGGACTTTGTTAGTGGGTTACCCCTTACGCCCACTAAGAAGGATTCAATTTGGGTAATAGTGGATCGGCTGACGAAGTCTGCTCACTTTATACCGCTTTGTGTTGACTATCCTCTATAGAAGTTGGCTAAGTTGTACGTGGCTGAGGTTGTGAGATTACATGGTGTACTGGTGTCGATTATATCAGATAGGGACCCTAGGTTCACGTCACGATTTTGGAAGGCTCTTCATCAAGCAATGGGAACAAGGTTAGACTTTAGTACTGCTTTTCACCCACAGACTGATGGTCAGACTAAGAGGGTAATTTAGATCTTGGAGGATATGCTAAGGGGTTGCATCATCGGTTTTAGGGGTAGTTGGGAGGAGTATTTACCTTTGCCAGAATTTGCATACAATAATAGTTATCAAGCTAGTATTCAGATGGTGCCCTACGAAGTGCTATATGGAAGGAGATGTCGTACCGCTACTTGTTGGACGGAGTTGGGTGAACGTCAGGTGTTGGGTCTTGAGCTAGTTTTGAAAATGGAGGAGAAAGTTAAGTTAATACGGGCTCGATTGAAGGAAGCGTCTGATCGGGAGAAGCCTTATGCGGATCTAAAGTGGAAGGAGGTGGAATTTGCAGTAGGAGACCAAGTCTTTTTGAAGGTTTCTCCATGGAAAAAGGTAATAAGGTTTGGATGGAAGTGTAAGCTAAGTCCTCGGTTTATTGGGCCTTATCAGGTGCTAGAACATGTGGGCCTAGTGGCTTATCATTTGAAGTTGCCTTCAGAGTTGGAGCAGATACATGACGTGTTTCATGTCTCGATGCTGAGACATTATCGTTCTGATCCATTGCATGTGGTGCCGGTGGAAGAGATTGAAGTAATGCCAGATTTATCTTTTGAGGAAGAACCAGTACAAATCTTGGATCGAGACGTAAAAGTATTGAGAAAGAAGTCCGTCCCTTTGGTCAAAGTTTTGTGGCGAAATCACGGCGCAGAAGAGGCGACGTGGGAGCCAGAGGATGTTATGCGACAGCAGTATCCCCACCTCTTTTGATCAGGTAAATTTCGAGGTCGAAATTTATTTTAAGGAGGGTAGAACTGTAACATCCTGAATAATTGGGTTTGTGCATTTTATGCGTTTGAATGCTTAAAACTTTAATTTGAAAATTTGAGGTACAAATCGGTTTCTATATATAAAGAGGGTGAGCCAAAATTTTGAAGCCTCTCTTTTATTTTCTTTTCTCATCTTCTTCCTCTCAAAAGCCAAAAACCATCATCTTCTTCACCCTTTCTTCCCCTCTGAAATTTCCTGGTTGGCCGAATCTTTTAACCTCTATTGTTATTCTTCTTCTAATCTCTAAAAGCCGAAACTACATCTATTCTTCTCCTTAATATTCATTGGCTGAATCTCTCTTAGCCATCTCTTCAATTCTTAAATCTTCTAAAATCCGAAATTCGTGGATCTCACCTCTTGAAGTTGCCGAATTATCTTCAGTGGAGTCTGCTTGTGCTAAATTTTGAAGGAAACAATAGGTAAGTGTCGATTTCGGGATTTCAATGTTTTTCGGCTTTTCAAAGTCCCTAGCCGAATGGCTACTTAGAAACTAATCTCTTATTTCTCTCTTATTTTCGGCATTCTGGGATTCGAAGAGGAGTCAATCGCGTCGATCTCTAAGTCATAAGTTCAGTAATACTCGATTCGTGGTACTTTTGGGATTTCAAGGTAAGGAAATCTATTGTTTTTATGTGTAAAATCAGGTAGAACACTAACCATGGCTGATTATAGGAGAGGCCCTATTTTCATATCTTTCCGGCTTTTCGAGCAACATTGTAGATCGGTTTAGCAAGGGTATCGACTTTAATTAGGTGTGTAACCTTCCACACTATTAGATTGGCTGCTAATACATGTATGTATAAATCTGCTATACTCTGTTAAATGCCGAAATCCCGGCATAACGTTTGAAAACCTGAGAAGGGTGAAGGCTAAATATCAGGTTAGTATTTTCTGCCATTCCTCAGTGAATGTTTCTGTTAAAAACGATAAGTTTCATGTGTCAATTTCTATGTATGCTTGGGGTTGGGTGATTGATGTAAGGGGAAGTGATCTGTTCTGGTGGCTTTTGCCATTTCAGCCTGGTGACTCTGTCACAACTTTAACGATGAGCAGCTAACTGCAGCATGACTGCCATCGATGGTGTGTAGCGATGTGGGTTGATTGTAGAAATCCCCAATGGTGTGAACGGCAGGTAAGGGTGGTGTGTAGCGGATGGAAACCTAGGATTGGGTTGGGTTTTATGTATGTTATCTTCTATATTATGTTTTATATTCTGATCTGTGGGCTAAGGCCCAATCTGATGGTGTACGAGGGTTGCACACTGAGTCTCGCGACTCACCCTATTATTTTAACCATTTCTGGTGACACTTAGTACATCGGTCTTGGCTGGAGAAGAGAGCAAGGTGGCCATGCGACAGAGCATTGAGGATTCAGCAAAAAGACTTCATTTTATTTATTTATTTTTAAGAAATTTTATCTTAAGTGGGTTTTAAGTTTCGTTGTAATAAGGCCATGGGCCACTAGACTATTACACTTTGTTTTGGGTTTTATTTTGGGCTTTTATTATTGAAACTTAAACTTTATTTAAACTAAGGCATGTATTAAGATTTTGGTTTTTATTCATAAATCAACAAATTAAATTTATATCTTATTAAACTCATCAGGTTATTAAGTTTTCCCGAACAAAAGATTAAATACTTTATTTTGAAAAATATTTCCCGAAATTGCGACATCTTTCATGAAACTTCCTTAGTGACATACCAGATCCGGTTGTAGTATTTGGGCCAGGTTTGGGGTGTTACAGATACTGAGCATTTTGTTTTGCAACAATTAAGGTGCAGGGGACACACGACTGAAACACATGCCCGTGGGGCAGACCGTGCGTCACACACGGTCTAGACACATGCCCGTGTGTCTACTCGTGTGGACAAAAATAAAGCTATTCACCAAGCCATTTTGCCACCCTTCAATATACACAACTACACAACATAACTTGGCACCAAACCAAGCATATACATACAACCAAATCAGCCACAATCAAGACATCAACACATCATTCACAAGCTACCATCTATCATACACAAACATTTCATACTAATCAACTCATATCATGTAAACTCTCACATCCATGAAAGGCATCATCATAAGCATATATATGCTTAAACCAATATTAGCCAATTTCAATAACCATTTACAAAATGAATTATCAGCCAACATAAGCCAACACAAGCCAACACATTTGGCTAAATCAATTATAACACATAACAAATTGACCAAGTCCCTATACATGCCATAACTCAAAATATTAAAATCAATGGTACCTAAAATATTAAGTTGATAGTGTGAATGGATCTCCGACAGTTTCTGATCCCTGAGCTGGCTTGGTGACACTATAAGACAAGAGAAAAGAAAGGGGAGTAAGTTATATAGCTTAGTGAGTTCCTATGCAGATAATAAGCATTATAATAACATATGTATCATACAAATAAACATGATGAACTTGGAATAAATAGTATCAAGATCTTCTAATCATAACTTACTCATTCATAACCTTACCGAGGGATTTATCTCATATCGAGCTCATTAGTAAATGAGTTTTACATATGTAGCTGTACCAACTCGCAACATAATCATAACCTTTCACAACTTTGACATACTCGTTGAATTTCCTGTTGAACGACTTGGAATACTAAAGGATACTCGGGTATCTCACACACACAATACCATACCAATGCCATATTTCAGATATGGTCTTACATGGGATCTCTTATCGATACCAATAGCCTAGCTATGGTCTTACACAGTCACATATTGATGCTATATCCCAAATATGGTCTTACACGTAATCTCAAATAACCCTAATGTCATGACATTTGTATCCTACCTATTCCTAAGGTTCAACCGGGATTTCTCACTTGTCAAACTGTATCGATTACATCTAAGGAGTCAATCATAACTCATACAATATTAAAGCATTGAAAACATAAATAAAACAATGCATTATTTACATACGAACTTACCTCGGTACAAAAAAAAATAGTAGAAATGGACCTAATCGTCAAACACCTTGTTTTTCCCCTGATCTAGGTTCGAACCTCATTTCCCTTGATCTATAATAGCAAATTTAACTAATTTATTATTCACATTTCTGAATTCAGTCCAAAAATCACATTATGGAAAAATTACATTATTGCCCCTAAATTTTGACATTTTTACATTTTGGCCCCTAGGCTCGCAAAATGAAATCTATTCAATTTCTTCTAGAGCTAAGCCTAACCAAACCTCTTTCATGCTCATAACAGCCCACATTATTCATTTAATCACACTTTTACACACATTTTGAAATCTTTTTACTAATAGGTCCTTTTTACATTTTCATCAAAAATCACCTAGCAAAAGTTATTTATCTAACATTAAACTTCAATAATCTACCATTAAACATCAAAATACACACATGTCTAAACTGGTTCAAACCCTAGACCTCAATCATCTCTCAAATTAATGGTAGAAATAGATAGATCAGATGATAACGACTTCAAAAATGTAAAGAGCATTAAAAATGGGGCTAGGATGTACTTATAATCAAGCTTGGAAGTTGAACAAACCCTAGCTATGGTGACCTTCTAAATTTCGACACATGGAGAAGAAGATGGACGAAAAATTTGGCTTTATTTTCCCTTTTTATTCATTTATCTACCAAATGACCAAAATGCCATTAATGCATAACTTTGAAATTTCACTCATTCATGTCCATTTTTGTCCACTAACTTATCCAACGGTCTAATTACCAACTAAGAACCTCTAATTTAAAATTTCATATCAATTGGACACCTTTAACAAGTAGAACTCAACTTTTACACTTTTTACAATTTAATCCTTTTTACTAAATTAAATGCCTAAACGTCAAAAGTTTCGAATGAAATTTTTACGAAATCATTTCATAAAACTGCCAACCATAAAAATATAATAAAAATAGATTTTAATGCGTCAGATTTGTGGTCCCGAAACCACTGTTTTGACTAGACCCAAATTCGGGCTGTTACAATAACTGACTTGCCACAGTTGCAGTAAAGCCACTTTTAAATTATTAAATATTGTTGACTGGTAGCCTCGGTGGATGTACGCTAGGGTGTGGTCAACCTCCTGGGACATTCTGTGTGCATTCGTCATAGAATTCGATTCATGGCCCCTGTCATTCTCCCCTACTCATTTTCATAACACCCTTGTTGTGTTCTTGGAATGACACTAATTTGACTCATCTTTGAATTGTCTCAATGCCTTGGCTGATTCTCGACTAGCCTTTTTATCGGGTAGTTCCACCCCTCAGAACATTTGCCTTGGCTTATGTCTCCATCATCATGTAACTCAAACTATATTTCTCTATTGTACATCTCGATTGTAAGAGGCCATCGCTCTTACTTGCCCCCATTGTGACTTAAATTGATTAGGATCACCTTGGTCCTTACAAATAGGCTTTAAAATATCCATACTGAACACTAGGTTAACCTTGAGTATTGCTGAAAACTCTGGTTTGTGATAACTCTTGAAACGAGTTATATTTCATGCCTTTAGACTTAGGTAATTTCTTGTACTTAGGTACATTTAGTTGCATTTTAGGACATTTCATTTTTATTTTCATCATTTCATTAGGAGCTTGGACTATTTTTAAATATTAGGTACTTTTAATTGCTTGTGGTAGGGCTGTGTTTGGTGGTTTGGTAGGTGCAGATTGAGGAATGAGAAAGAAAGGAGTGAAGGTTTTTCGGGGAAAAAGGTTGGATATTTTGTCAGCACAAATGTCATGGCAATTCTAGGAAGACCGAGTCAACACTCAATGCACACCAGTTTCAGCCCAATTGTACTTGTACTAGAAAAATTTGCCTAAAAAAGAGGAGAAGATAATCTTGGGTTGTTGAAAAAAGAATTTAAAAAGAAAAGAAGATAAACATAGGTTGTTGGATTTACCCTAGGGAAAAAGCTATAAAAAGCCAAAGGAGGAAACCTAAAATAGGAACAAGGGTGGAGATCCATAGGTGAAACTAGAAGGTAGCAGTTGAGTAGAGACGGAAAGAGGAAGACGAAGGCAGTCCCTCTCAGTTACCACAAGACATTTTGCCGCTGGAGTGTAAACTGGAAGCATAAAAGCTGTCTTCCCGTCACTCTTCTATTATTTCTTAACTATTTATCCATGAATTGATTTGATGAAAATGATGTTGAATGATATTTTGGTTTTGAATTTTATTGGCCAACCCATGAGCTAAATGTCATAGGGTTAGGATTACATGATGAAACATTTATTTTCTTTAATGGTTGAAACATAAATCTGAATTAATTTACAGTTTCATTCAATTGTTTTTATTTCTAAATTGTATGCGTGAAATCCCTAGACATAGACAACTACCAAACATGCCTATAAACTAATTTAATTTTAAAATTGTTTGATTAGTTGGATCAAAATTGAATGATATGAGCAAGTACTCGAAAGATACTTGTAGTAGAATTTAGACATAGAGTAGTGTTCGTACAGAAGGAAACAGTACAGGGTACCCTATTAAAGGCCTACAGACACGAGCAAGGTAACTTGAGGTTTTTATTTGAAAAGAAACATAACACTTTATAACTCTTTTGAGCAGTATATTGATTACGATTTTTTCGAGGCATTACTGATAGTAAGGGTAGATTCTCAGTAATTCCAACCTTCCCTATCAAGATCGTATATCCCTTATCCCTTGTCATAGTATCTTTGCCATTGCATCCTTAGTTGTTTACTTGTTCAGTTACATATTAATAGTCACATCATCGTTCTCGTAATTGCCATTGCATTTTTACTCTTGTTTTGCCATAGCAGTTCTCGATATTCATTAATTCCACATATTGCATATATTATTATTCCTTTTAATTGCCACTGCATACTTACCATAGCTTTACCATAGCATTAATCTCATTTTGTTATAATAACTTGACCACTTTAGTGCCTCAATTTGATCCTCATGGGAACGATACTCACTTATCACTTGTTACTTGATCCGACGTTTATAATTGCACAATTCGCATATCATATTCACACGTGACAAGTTTTTGGCGCCGTTACTGAGGATCGACAATTTGGTGTAATTTGGCTTGGTTATTTTACTTAATTCCATTAGTTTTATTTAACATAGTTTACTTTAATTTCCACAGGTTTGCCATCATTAGTTTACTTTAATTTCCACAGGTTTGCAATCAGTGCATGAGAAAAGGCATTCCTACTAACAAAGAATGTCCTTCTGACCTAGAGAGCAAAAGAACTTTATGAAGAAAGTGGAAAGAACTGCGAAAAATGGCTAGGAACGAGAATGATTCTGGTCTCAATGATAATCTAAATGGTTAAGATGTTAATCCTTCTGTTCGCAGGGTGGTTTCTAGTATAAATGATAATTTAAATGGTCAGAGCACTAATCCTCATGTTTGTAGGGTGATAGATGATCGAGATAGACCAATTCGAAAGCATGTTCCAAATTTGGATGACTTGAATCTAATGATAGTTAGACTGCAAATACAAGCTTAACACTTTGAGTTGAACCGGTAATGTTCCAAATGCTGCAAACAGTAGGAAAGTTCGATGGACTACCCATTAAAGATCCAAGACTTCATTTAAGACCTTTTCTAGAGGTTTGTGACTCATTTAGGCAACATGGTGTTCCTGAGATACTTTATGACTTAAACTGTTTCCATATTATTTAAGAGATCATGCGAGAGCATGGCTGAATGCTTTGCTGTCGGGGATAGTGACATCATGGAATGATCTTTGCAAGAGGTTTTTGCTGCGGTATAATCCCCTAAATATGAATGTGAAGCTCAGAAATAACATCACATCTTTTCGACACTTAGAGGATGAAACATTATATGAAGCTTGAGA
The DNA here is from genome assembly GCA_005393395.2 of Gossypium australe. NCBI lineage: Eukaryota > Viridiplantae > Streptophyta > Magnoliopsida > Malvales > Malvaceae > Gossypium > Gossypium australe. The sequence goes on from SMMG02000075.1 coordinate 149,785, forward strand.
ACTATTTAAAGATTTAATTCAGAAATGTCTGATGCATGGATTTCAACACTAGACTCAGATGGAAATATTCTATAATGGGTTGAATGCACATACGTGAATGCTAGTTGATGCATCTACCAATGATACATTATTGGATAAATCTTACAACGAAGCACATGAGATTTTGGAAAATATTGGCAACACTGACTATCAGTACCCTACCACAAGAGTTGGAATGTACAAAAGAGCTGCTGGTACCATGGAGCTCGACGTAATTACGTCATTGACAGCCCATGTATCTTCTTTAGCTAATATGATCAAAACAATGAAGAAGCGCACTGAAACTTAGAAGATGAACCTAGTCGAACTGTCATGCATTTATTGTGGTGAAGATCATATGTTTGATGAATGCCCATCAAACCCAGCATCGGTATACTACATGGGTTATTTAAACAAAAATAATAATCCTATTCCAACACTTACAATCCGAGGTGGAAGTAGTATCTGAGTTTTAGTTGGAATAATTAAGGTGCGGGGAGTTCACACAATGTTGCAAGACTAAATATCCATAATACACCACCCAGTTATAATCATCCGATGCTAAGGCAAAATGCTCAACAAGCTCAAATATCATCTTTTAATTCTATTGAATCTTTGTTGAAGGAGTATATAGCCAAAAATGATGATGTGATTCAAAGTCAGGTTGTGTCTTTCTGAGTTCTTGAAAATCAAGTGGGGAAAATAGCGAATGCTCTAAATTTAAGGCCACAAGGAGCATTGCCAAGTGGTACTGAAAATTTGAGAAACCAAGGGAAGGAGTAGTGCAAGGCCATCACTTTTAGAAGTCAGACTTAGTTGGATGAAGTTGTTCAAGATGCCACGGTAGAGGAAGGCAAATCTAGCCGCAATCAGGAAAAGATCTCAGAACCTATTGAACAACAGACAACAGCTGAAAAGGGTACATAGAGAAATGTTATGGCAAAATTAGATCATGTTGCCAACAAAAATGCCATAACAAAACAATATCAACTACATGAAGGAAAACCACCTCTATCTTTTCCTCAGTGAATCCATAATTCTAAATAGAACATTTAGTTTAAAAGGTTTTTAGATATTTTGAAGCAACTGCACATCAACATACTGTTAATGGAAGCTTTGGAGCAGATGCCATATTATGTGAAATTTATGAAAGACATATTGTCAAAGAAGCACAAATTGGGAGAGTTTGAGACAGTTACTCTCACTGAAGGGTGCACAAAAATGTTGATGAATAAACTACCTCTGAAGCTGAAGGATCCAGGGAGTTTTATTATCCCCTATTCAATTGGAAATCATTATGTTGGTAAGGCGTTATGTGATTTAGGAGTGAGTATAAATGTAATGCTTATTTCTATTTTTAGGAAGCTAGGAATTGGGAAAGCAAGACCTACTACGGTGACTTTGTGATTAGTTGGTCGATCTTACTCCCATCTAGAAGGTAAAATTGAGGAGCTACTGGTAAAAGTAGATAAATTTATATTTCCTGTTGATTTCCTTATTTTAGAATTTGAAGCTGATCAAAATGTGCCAATTATTCTTGTAAGACCTTTTCTTGCTACAAGTAAAGCTTTAATTGGTGTGCAAAAAGGTGAACTAACCATGAGGATGAATGACTAGCAGATCAGGTTTAATGTATTTAATGCATTGATGAGAATGAAGAATTCCATGCCATTGATTTGATAGGAGCAGCAGTGGAGAAAGAGTTCACGAGATTTTGCCACAACAATTCTGATAGTGATGAAGATTCATTTGAGTGGGGACCCTTGTGCACTTTTTTGGAGCAAAATAGACCTTTCAATTTCGATGAACAATGATTGGTAGCTCATGTATATCTACATGGAGCTATTAATGTTAAGGACATGAAAATAGGGGATACATTTAAAGTTAATGGACAACATTTGAATCACTATGGGGTGCTCATGTAGAGCGAGACAAACAGTCCATTGATCTTCGGGATGTTTAACTTCAACATCTTGAAAATTCTTTTTATTTTTATTTTCATGTTGTCAATTTAAATTTCTTTTAGTTATTTCAATTCTTTTGTTTAATAAACTACAGAAAGGGATGGGGTCGGTGACACAGAGTCCATTAAGACGAATCCTGCCAATAAAGAGAATGCACCTAAAGCACTAGAGGAAGAACTAGAGAAAACATAGTATGTTAGCATTGAGACTGATCGTGAGGATGAAGAGGAAGTAGAGGTACAAGGTTGCTGCTCGTCAATCAACCTGTTAGACAAAATGAAGCACTACAATGCAGTCCAAGCAAGGAAATTTTTTTTTTCATACATATTGCATTGCATATATTTTTCCATGACATTGTCTATATATAGATAGTTTGCATATATCTATTCATGCATTGAAGATAATGCATCCCTTAGGTTTTGGGGTGTATTGTGCATTTAGGTAGCATTCCGTATCTAGTATGTATGTTCATCCTAGTATAGTTAAGGTTTTTGTTAATGCCATGTGATTATTAACTACTATTTTATCTATGAGAATTTCAATCTTTACTTGTTATGTTTGATGATGAGCTTGTATTCTTTAGTATATCTAGAACATGTGATAGTGGATGAGGTGAGTTTAGGTTAGATTGTGTGAAAATTAATTCTTAAAAATGAGATGTCCTATACTCAATTTTTTTCCTTTTTTATTATAGGGGTGTTTTTTTATGAACTTAGGGTTTTTGAAGCCAAACTCAGTCATTTTGCCACGACATTACTTAAATAAAGGACAATAGGCACTCCAATGCGTAGAATTGCCGAGTAAGTCAGCACCACTTTGTTTGATCCATCGTGCTTTTGACTAGAAGGGTGACTCTGAGTAAGAGTGTGTAATAAAGAAAAGGGCCAATACACTGTAGCAACAGGCTGAGTAGCCAAGGAGGTAGTTATTTTCTCCATCAATCTTTTTAGTCAAAAGCCTTAGTTTCAAGAGTGATTTATATTTAAATTGTAACAGGATTGAGTACTAGGTAATTCGGTGTATGCTCCATTGTGATTATCAAGTCAAAGAATTTTGTGACATGTTAAATCCCTTAATATTACAAAAAAAAAAAGAAAAAAAAAGAAAAGGAAAAAGAAAATAACAATAATAAAAAAAGAAGAGAAAAAAAGTACAAATAAATATCTTGAAAAGGCTCTGAGCAACGATTACAAAGTAACTTCAGTTTAGGTAACAAATGAACTGAGTGCATTAGGAGATATTTGCTATGGAAAAAAAAAGCATACATTTGTACTTAGGAAATTTTATTTTAGGGACAAATTTTCTGCACTACCTTTGTTGTAACGAACCTTTGACATTCGACCAAGTTTTTAGAGAAAGAAGATTTCTGAGAACTGATGTGTATGTTGTTCTTTTAATAGATTAACAATACAAGATAGTTATATGCAAAGGCAAAAACTTGTGCATTCATGTATTCATATGTATTTTGCTTGAGGACAAGTAGTTTGTAAGCATATTAGCTTATTGGCTTTAGAACTCTAAAAGGGACGCTGTGTCTTTGCCAAGCCAACGATAAGTCACAATGTAAAACACTAGATAAGTGTTTGAGATGTACCTCACTCATAACATTTACTCTATTTAGCTATCCAACTTGGATCACTACTTTTTCCACAAAGTCTGATGCACAACCCGTATCTCTCATAGGTGGTAACCCTAATGATAACTCAACAGACTTCATATCGATTTTTTGCATATCTAGTATTTCCAAGGTAGCCTTTGTAACACTCCTCCAATCTATTGAGCCAATGTTCTTTCCACCATGAATATCCTCAACTATTTGGATTACTGACAATACACTAAGTACACCTTTCATGTCTCGGCTCATCGACACAATGCATTGTTGTTGTCGAGTATCCAAGATGCATATACAATCAGAAAAAAAGGAACCAACATAACATTAATCTTATCAGGGAAATTCAAGCCAAGAACAAAGATAAAATCATCCTAGTGAATTACTATGAAGTCTTCTTTTCCTTTCCATTGACTGATTTGTAGCTCGACTCCTTGTGCTACTCCCACAATTGGGGCCTCTTTGGAGAATTTATAGTCTTGATCTTCTTAGTTAAATTGCTAACTGAGAGACCAAAACGCACTTTATTGGCTTATATCATTATAGCTCTGATTTATCTTCTTTAGTGACTGCGAGTAGCTTAGACCACTCTAGGCAGTCTTGCATCCTATACAGACCACAACATAAGATGCACTTCACTGCTTTTTCTCATTCTCTTTGATCCTTTTGGCTTCGACAGAATGCATGATCGAACCAAAGCTCATCATTTCTTTCCTTGGCTCATCATCCCAATCAATGGTAGAAAGCATAGATTTCTTTAGACAATCCCTCACTATATGCAGACTATCATAAAGGAAGCATTTCATTGGCCCCTTTGGTTTGTTATTGAGCTTCCAATTCCCATTATGTGGTTTTCCATTACCATTAATCCTACCATTTCCACCATTGCCATTTTTAAATTGTCCCTTGATCTGCCACAATTCATTGTGGCAAATTACAGTCTTTTCGACACTTAACAAGCTTATTTTCTAGTCGTTTTAGATTATTTTGCTACATTTTCCATTTTTATTAGCTAGTGTTTAATTTTAGTACAATAAGCGTTTTTACGCATATTTTGGAAAAGTAATGACCTAATGGGCCAATAGAGGCCTAGGGAAGGACTGACAAGTCAATTTAGTGTGAAGGAAACTATTTTCAGGCCAAGAACATCTGGGAAGATGACAGTGTCATGAAACCAGCATGTGGTGTCGCAACACTACACTTTAAAGCTAAAGAAGTCACCTATGAAGTTCAATGTCGTGACATCGGTCCTGTGGTGTCGCGACACCGGAGTGATGAAATGCAAAATAAGTCAAGGTGTTTTCGTCTGCACAACACATTTTATCTAGCCTTATGGTTTGTATTTGACCTTTCGAATTAAGGACACACGAGCGTTACAATACCCGTGTTATAGACCGTATAACTCACTGACTTGGCTCACACGGCCGTGTTGCAGGCTATGTGCTAGCCCGTGTAATTCATTGACTTGAGACACAACCATTTCCCAGCCCATGTCTCAGCCCATGTCTTAGACCGTGTGAAACCTGCACTAAAACTAATAGATCACACACTGTCGTGTGGGGTGACGTGTGTGGCACATGGCTATGTGATAGCCTGTGTCCCAGGTCGTGTGCTTCCAAATTAACCCCATAAACAAGCTAAAATCAAGCCAAAACTTGCCCAATAAGGTACACCTAAAACACAAACCATCCCATGACCAAAACAATCAAAATATACACTTAAAACATATCAAAATGAATAACCTAAACTTATAACCAATGTACCATTCATAGGTACCTCAATGATAACCAAAACATTACACCAAAACTTTATCCATTAACACACCTCAATTCAACTTTCATAAACGACCACACTATTATCTTCTATACATACTATTAAATTTTACCATTCAACAAAACATAACATAATCACAAATACTAAATAACATTTCATATCTTGCAAGCTTCTAATGTTAATGTCTCGTGTGAATGCATGATGTGAATGTGCAAGTATACATGCTGAATCAAGTAATAAAGTGATGAGTGAGTATCATCTTCACAGGGATTTGAATTGATTAAAATAATCGGTTGTGCTATTAGTATGAAAATGACTAATTAAACTGTGCAAAAGAAACAAATGATAAATTGATAAAGAAATTTAATGAATGGATAAATAAAATAAATTAGGAATGAAAATATTCTAGGGAAATTAAAATGCTGTGACAATTCTCAAAGAATAAGTGGGAAAGAGTTTGTACTGTTGAATTATAAAGGTTGGAATTACTCATGCTTTATTTTTATATTAGAATAATGCCATGACAAAACCTTAACCATTCCACTGCCCAGTGACTCACTACTGCAGTCTGCTTGCTTCAAAAGCTAGACTTTAAGCTATCATTCTTAGTTTTTGTATGTCTACAGAACTCAAGAATGATATCTAGATTATTCTTCCGTTCCCTGTACATATGACAACTTCTACGCCTAGAGTGCTGCAAATATTCTTTTAAATACTTACACGTATCATTTGATAATAATCCAATCTATTTAACCTTTCTAGAATGAAATCAGATCTAATAACATACCATACAGTCATTTATGTCTAAAGCTTGCATGCATGCATTTAAAATATCAAAAATAGAATGAAACAATGACCTACTCAAAATTAAACCATGGGCATTAAAGATAATAAAAATTCACCCAAATAATTCCAACCTAATGGGATTTAGCTCATGGGTTTGACATTCAAATTCAAAACAGAACTATTCAACTTTGTCATATAAATTTATGAATCACAAAATTCAAATCAGAAAATAAAGACAGAACCGTAGGAAGCTTTCGCTACTCCATGTTTCACTCTAATAATGAGATTTTGATACAAAACCTAGGGCAGATTTCTCTTCGCCTTTCTTGCGTTTATAATTCTTCTGCTCAGGAAGCTGCTACCCCCTCCTCTCTTTCTCTAAGATTTTTTACAAGAACTTGATGCAGAGAGGAAAAAAGTGTTTTTTTAATTCTTCTCTCTCCCCAAATTCCCCTTTTCTTTTCTCTTCCCTTCCTTATAGGGCAGGTCCCTCCCTTTTAGCACATATCTTATGCTTCCTTTTTTTCAGGGTGGTTTATCTGGTACAAGTACAGCTAGTTGAGAGTGATGTGGACTGAGTGCTGCGTTATCTTCCTGGAATTGCCATGGAATTCTTGTCGGTAATCTAACCAATATTTTGCCATGGGAATATTTCACTTCCTTCATTTTCCTAGTCTATTTTCTCTTTTCTTCTTCACCCTGCACCAACTGCCAACCATAACCAACACCTTTCTTCCCCAATAAAAAAAATAACCTTTACAGCAAAATCCAAGCTTTGTTATGCAATGTTCTAAAAATATCTAAAAATGAAAACATAGTTATTACAAACAATTAATTTAATCTAGAGGCTTGAAGTATAATTCTTTTCAAGACTTATCACACCCCCAAACCTGAATTATTGCTTGTCCTCAAGAAAAATATATATGAGTATGCATGAATATTTGGCAAAACACACAGTTACCATTTGCACTGTTGAACCATATGAAGTATGTTTAATACCTGTAATATCCTGGTTTATGACTTATGCATAATTTCTTAAATTGAATGTGAGAGCATGCCTGTGTGTGTATGAATGTGTTTTTATGAATTTTGGGAACCCTAGAGTAAGGGAGAAAGAATTAGAAAATATCATATTTTAAGTTTTAATAAGGGAGCTAAGCTTAGTAGGGCCTTAAGAGAAGTTGTATGTGAAATATGACAAACAAATAGGCTTGGTTAAGTGGCTTGGAGGCGCCACTTAGGGCCTCTGTAAATGACGCCACAACAGGTGCAAATGGGCCAAGGTTCGAATCACCAAGGAAGCAAAATAACGGATTTTATTTTGCATGTTGCGTCAAGGAGAGGTGGAGGTAGTGGACGGCACTAAGGAACTAAAAGGGATGAGTTTAAGGTTGGATTAATTTCTTTTAATAATTTCGGCTAAGGTAGTAGATAATAGGTGTTTTATTTTGGATTATTTGAATAAATAAAGAAGAGATAAATGTGGATTATTTTTATTATTTTAAATGAAGAGATAAGGAGAAAAACGAGGAAGCTGATAAGGGGATGAGTTGTAACACCCTGTACCCGGTACCGTCGCCGGAGTTGAGCAAGAGGCATTACTAGACTTGACTACTAGTTCAGAACATGAAAATCTTAAAGCTGTCAAGCTGCGTTGTGCCGACTAATTCGGCTATAACTCGAGTTATAGAGTTCGAAATTCAGATCCGTAAATTTTCCTTGAAAGTAGACTCATATAGCTATTCACCATAAGTTTTTTAGAATTTTTCATATGGCCAATTAGTACAGTTTATTCATCAAAGATACCCTTATTACACTGCTGGACAGTTCTGACCTGTCCCTATAAAACTGCAGTTATCTCATTGCACAATTTTCATATACTGTTTTAGTTTATACCAATGAAAAATAGACTCAATAAGGGTTCTACACATATAACCCATGCTTCCTAATTATTTTTGTACAATTTTTGACAATTTTTCCAAAACAGAACAGTGACTCGCGAATGCATTCAGAGTAGGTCTCACTAAAACTGAATTATCTCATAATGTAAAAATCTTTTGCTTACTCTGTTTCTTCCATATAAAAATAGACGCAATCAGGTTCAATTTCATAACTCACTCATCTCCAAATTCAATATACCCTATTTTTGGTGATTTTCCTAACTCGCGTCACTGCTGCTGCTACAAGCTGTTTTAATGCATTCTTAAAAATAACTAGCTTCTACCCGAACCTCCTTACTTCAATTTACAAGGATTCAATTCATATTCAACTATTTCCTTAGTAATACGGTTAACTCGTTTAGGAATGCATAGACATTTCCACCATGAACCAACTTACATCAAATCACCCCAACGTACTTAACAAAAATTTAGCCATTTTCGCATGGCTACTCTTTTAGTGTTTACACATGAACCGAAAAATTTTTCTCAAACAATACCAAGCCTATCCTATACATGCCTTCGTTTAAAACCAACCCAAAATGAAGGAGTACCCAAAATGTAGGTTGATAGTGTGAGCGACTTTCCGACGATCCCGGTGAGCTTGTGGCTTGCTCCTAATCTATAAAACAGAGGAAACATCTCACACAAGTAAGCTTACTAGCTTAGTAAGTCCCAACTCATTTAAATTAGAACATTTAATTATTTATGAAGATAAAACAATCCACATATGGCATTCTACATAGACAACTAAGTAAATAATTTACACAAGGCCAAATATTAATAATTCGATAACCTTCTTTCATAGCAGTTATACATGCAAATCAATTGTCCCATAATAGCATGGTCTAAGCTCGACTTCCGTCAAATCACGTTCATCAATGACAATTTGGCACCAGTAATATTTAACATAACATACCTCACATACTTACCCGAACCATATTCTTGGCAATTTAGTTCTAAATTGTCTTGACAAGGATTAAGCTCCTCTTAGGTAAATTTCATCACCGGCATCAAGCCTGCTAGGCGTAAAAGCCTGAAAAGTAACACCGGCGCAAGGCCTGCTAGGCGTAAAGCCCGATAGGTAACACCGGCACGAGGCCTGCTAGGCATAAAAGCCCGATAGATAACACCGGCACGAGGCCTGCTAGGCATAAAAGCCCGATAGATAACACCGGCACGAGGCCTGCTAGGCTCGAGGCCCGAATATCTAAATATCTTTACAAGCTTTTCACATTTTCACTATACATATCGAATCATACACCTTTATTACCATTACATTTAATAAATTTGAAATCAATCAAATCCATCACTATCACAATCGACCAACTCATGGTTTCATACCAAGCTTATACAATTTACATCATTCACTAGATATGTAAAGGATCTTTAGATATAAGGTAGCTCAAGAACTTACTTATTCACCTTGCATTAGCCAAAAGAATTTCCATCACATTCTCAACTTAAATCATCAACCAATAGGTCAACATACATTCGGCCATGATGTAAGTAGACTTTAGCATTCATAAATTTTTAATAGTCAAGATAACCATAATTAACTCTTGGACATGATTTAACTAAAGGACTTACCTCGGTTGTCGATAAGCCGTGCAAATCGGCTACTCGATAATCTTTGCTTTGCCTCGATCTTGTTCCTTCTCTTTTTGTTCCCGATCTAAGATGTTAAATAAATTTGGTTCATATCCACCCTATCTCTTTTTACTCAACTCAAAACAATATTACACACACAAATTAAATTCAAGCAAACTAGGAACCGAATCCTCACTTCTTACATTTAATGTACCTAAATTTTACTTATCTTCTTAACTATGGCCATACATTAACTTTATAAGTATACATGTATAGCCAATTACAATATCTCCAATTCATCCTCTACTATGGCCGAATATATCTATTCCACACCCATGCATTTTCCTCATCATACAACAAAGTAATAAGCTAAATAACCACTCCAATTTCATGCATTTAACTACTCCAATTCAACCTATGTGGATTTCTTCTACATGGCCGAATGGCCCTTAGGTTCTTAGAATTCTTTTTTTTTAACTCTTCCTTCCATCTATTTTACTCCTTGCACTATTTTACTTCAAGTACTCAAGTCTTATACTTAGTTCACCCAATAATTACACATCACATATAACAATTAATCTAGGGTCAACTTCATTATATGTGGATGGCCGAACATCCAAACACAAGAAGGAATTATTTTCATGAATGTTCAACCCCATATTCGGCCAAATATGAAGGTATCTTCAAGCCAAAAATCGACAAAGCTTTCTTACGAGTTCAAGCTATTTCTTCTTATACTATCTAAGCTTATTTTCAGCTCAAATTATAAACCCCTCCCCCCCCATGGCCGAACTTCATCATGCATGGCATCACAAAACTTTACTTGTTTTTCCCTAATGCTTAAAGAAATCAACAAAATCTAAGGGTTGGCTATCAAGCTAAGATTCAACTCTTATCTTGATTCCCACATGCATGGCCGAATCTCATCCTACTAACTTAACAAGTTTTGCTTGTTTTCCAAAGAGAAATAATCAAGAATTCAAGCCATGTCAAGATAGTCCTTACCTAATCTATTGCATGCAAGGCCGAATGGGGAAGATGAAGTTCTTCTCTTCTCTTCAAGGTAGAAATCGGCAAGGATGAATGAAAGATGAGAAAACTCTTCTTTTTTTCTTTTTGTTATTTAATCATAATTCATAGCATGCTTTTTCTAAAATCAAAATATGTATAAATTAAAAGCATATATTCCTAGCATGCTTGAATATAATAATGCCTAAATGTCATAAAAAAAATAAAAAAAAGAGCATATATGCATGCTTGCCGTCCACCTTGTTCAAATGTGGGGAATTTGACATGCAAATTCCCATGTTTTATGGACAATTCATTTAGCTCCCTTTTCATTAATGCCCACTACATTAATCCTTCTTGCAATTTAAGCCTTCTTAGCAAATTAAACACTTAGATAGCTAAAATTTTCTACGAGATTTTTACACTCACTAAAAGCACACATAACAAACACAAGACATAATATTATAATATCTCACAGGCTCGGATTCGTGGTCCCGAAACCACCGTTCCGATTAGGGTCAAAATTGGTCTGTTACAACTCTCCCCCCCTTAAGGATTTTCGTCCCCGAAAATCTTACCGTTAAAAAGGTTCGGATATTGTTGCTTCATTGACTCTTCAGGCTCCCACGTAGCCTCTTCAACTCCGTGACGATTCCATAGAATCTTTACTAATGGAATTCTTTTATTTCTTAACTCTTTGGTTTCCCGAGCCAAGATACGGATCGGTTCCTCATCATAGGTCAAGTCAGATCGAATTTCAATCTCTGACGGGGTGATCACATGGGACGGATCCGATCTGTATTTGCGAAGCATCGAAACATGAAATACGTTGTGTATCTTTTCTAACTCGGAGGGCAATCTTAATCTATAAGCAACCGGTCCAATACGTTCAATCACTTCGTACGGTCCGATAAATCTCGGGCTCAACTTGCCTTTCTGACCGAATCGGAGTATTTTCTTCCATGGAGAAACTTTCAAGAATACCCGATCTCCGACCTGAAATTCAATGTCCTTGCGTTTTAAATCGGCATAGGACTTTTGACGATCCGAAGCAGCTTTCAAATTCCTTCTAATTACCACCACCTTCTGTTCAGTTTCCTTAATCCAATCAACCCCGTGTATCTTATTCTCACTTAGCTCAGTCCAATACAATGGTGTGCGACATTTTCGACCATATAAGGCTTCATAAGGTGCCATCTTTATGCTAGATTGAAAGCTATTATTGTAAGCAAACTCAATCAGGGGTAGGTATCGTTCCCACGTACCTTCGAACTCGAGAACGCAACACCTCAACATGTCCTCAAGTATCAAGATAGTTCGCTCAGACTGACCGTCCGTTTGCGGATGAAAGGCTGTACTAAAATGAAGTTTAGTACCTAATGCCTCTTGCAACTTCTTCCAGAATCGCGAGGTAAATCTTGGGTCTCTATCTGAAACAATGGAACTCGGTACACCGTGCAATCTTACAATCTGCGACACATACAATTCGGCGAGCTTGTCAAGTGAATAGTCGGTACATACCGGCACAAAATGAGCTGATTTAGTCAATTTATCAACGATAACCCAAACGGCATCTTTCTTACTCGGTGTCATAGGAAGACCGGATACAAAATCCATAGTAATTCTATCCCATTTCCATTGGGGTATCATAATCGGCTGAAGTAATCCGGAGGGTACCTGATGCTCAGCTTTCACTTGTTGACAGATTAAGCACTTGGAGACAAACTCAGATATGTCCCATTTCATGCCGGGCCACCAATAAAACTGCTTCAAATCGTTATACATTTTTGTGCTACCCGGGTGTATCGACATTCGGCCATTATGGGCCTCACTCAGAATCATCTGTATCAAATCTGAGTTCATTGGGACACACAATCGATTTTTATACTTCAAACAGTCATTTGCATCTATCTGGAAGTCTGATTCTGTAGAGTTCTCACACTGAATCCGAATAGCTACTAACTTTTCGTCAACTTTCTGTGCCTCGCAAATTTGCTGAATAAACATCGGTCTTGTTGTAGTTCGGCTATGATCGAACCATCCTCAGACATCGTCATCCGTGCGTTTAATGCATGCAGAGCAAATAATGATTTTCGACTTAAAGCATCCGCAACAACATTAGCCTTCCCCGGATGGTAGTCAATCACTAATTCGTAGTCTTTCAGCAATTCTAACCATCGGCGTTGTCTCAAATTTAGATCTTTCTGTGTCATTAAATACTTTAGACTTTTGTGATCTGAGTAAACATGACATTTTTCGCCGAATAAGTAGTGACGCCAAATTTTCAATGCAAACACAATGGCTGCCAACTCCAGATCGTGAGTTGGATAATTTTTTTCATGTGGCTTCAATTGTCTTGAAGCGTAGGCTACCACCTTGCCTTCTTGCATCAGAACACAACCCAACCCACTTAAAGATGCATCACTAAAAATAGTAAATTCTTTACCCGATTCAGGCTGAGTCAACACTGGAGCCTCGGTTAAAAGGGCTTTCAACTGCTCGAAACTCCTCTGGCATTTTTCTGACCATTCATATTTGACATCCTTCTGTAGTAGTCTCGTCAAAGGTGCAGCTATCACGGAAAAACCTTTTACAAATCGTCTATAATATCCCGCGAGGCCCAGGAAACTTCGGATCTCAGAAACATTCTTTGGTGGTTTCCACTCGAGTATGGCTGCTATCTTGTTTGGATCCACCCGAATTCCTGACACCGAAACCACATGACCCAAGAAGCTGACTTCGTTCATCCAAAACTCACACTTACTGAATTTTGCATATAAACGATGATCTCTCAAGGTTTGTAGTACTTCTCTCAAGTGCTCAACGTGTTCCGCTTCACTTTTGGAGTAGACCAATATATCATCGATAAACACTACTACAAACCGATCCAAAAACCGTCGGAAGACCCGGTTCATTAGATCCATAAAAACGGCAGGTGCATTGGTAAGCCCAAAAGGCATAACCAGAAACTCATAATGCCCATACCTCGTTCGAAATGCCGTTTTTGGTACATCGGAATCTCTAACTCTTAATTGATAATAGCCCGATCTCAAATCTATTTTCGAAAACACTGAAGCTCCCTTCAACTGATCAAATAAATCATCAATCCGGGGTAACGGGTACTTATTCTTTATGGTTACTTTATTCAGTTGCCGGTAGTCGATACACATTCGCATTGTCCCATCTTTATTTTTCACAAATAAGACTGGTGCACCCCACGGGGAAAAACTCGGTCGTGCGAAACCCCTTTCTGTTAATTCTTGCAACTGCGCTTTCAGTTCTTTTAATTCAGTAGGCGCCATTCGATACGGAGCTATCGAAATTGGGGTCGCATCCGGCACTAATTCAATGCCGAACTCAATCTCTCGTACTGGGGGTAAGCCCGGTAGTTCTTCGGGAAACACATCGGTGTATTCACATACAACTGGTACCGATTTCATTAGTTTCTCGGACATTTTATTATCCAGCACATAAGCCAAATAGGCCTCACACCCTTTTCTCACATACTTTTGGGCTACCATTGAGGATATTACTGTAGGCAACTCACTTACATCACCGGATTTTATTCTGATTGTCTCACCGTTTCGGCATTTCAAATTAATAAGCTTTCTTTTGCAATCCACCACTGCCTCGTGTGAAGTTAACCAATCCATACCCAAGATTATATCAAATTCGTCGAAGGGCAACAACATCAAATCAGCTGGAAAGCAATAATCTCGAACCATCAACGGGCAACCTCTACACACTTTATTAACAAGCACACATCTACCCAAAGGGTTGGACACACGAATTACGAACTCGGTAGACTCAACTAGCAGAGTCTTACCAAATTTTAAAGTTTCACACACATAAGAATGAGTCGAACCAGGATCAATTAGTGCAATCACAGTAGTATCAAAAAGAGTGAAAGTACCAGTAATGACGTCGGGGGAGGAAGCATCCTCCCTAGCTCGCGCAGCATATGCTCTCGCCGGAGCTCTAGCCTCAGATCGATCTGTAGTGTTCTTCGTTCCTTTCTGGCTACCACCTACATTGCCTGAATGTCTGGGTGGTCTACCTCGCATTGGCACGTTGCTCGGTGTAGTATTCTGAACTGCATTCTGCTCAGCTAATTTCGGACACTTTCGGATAAAATGACCTGACGATCCACACTTATAGCAAGTCCGATCATGGAATCTACAACTCCCTGAGTGCCATTTCCCACAGTGCTTGCATTCAACTCTAGTTTGTGGATTGTTACCAACGCTGGCTATCGAGGTAGCTCGGGAGCTCATAGGAAGTCGATCCCGTCTAGGCGGATCTGTAATAGTTCTCTGTCGGCTGTAGTCATCTCTGGGCTTCTTGCTCGTGGGATGGAAGACTTTGCCCGAAGACCTCTTCCGGATATCTCTGGCTTCGGTATCGGCCTTTCTTTTCTCCTTCCCGAGCTCTTCAGCTTTGCAAGCTCTCTCTACTAAAGTTACAAATTCTTGGATTTCAAGAACGCCAACAAACATCTTTATATCTTCATTTAGGCCGTCTTCGAATCTTTTACACATAATGGCTTCAGTAGAGACACACTCTCTAGCATAACAGCTGAGCCTGACAAATTTTCTTTCATACTCCGTTACAGTCATTCGTCCTTGTTTCAGCTCAAGGAACTCTTTTCACTTTTGATCAATAAATCTCTGGCTAATATACTTCTTGCGGAATTCAGTTTGGAAGAAATCCCATGTCACTTTTTCTTTCGGAACCACTGATACTAGTGTATTCCACCAGTGATATGCAGTGTCCCGTAGTAAGGATATAGTACACTTCAAGCATTCATCCGGAGTACAAGACAGCTCACCAAGTACCCGAATAGTGTTATCGAGCCACATTTCGGCTCTCTCAGCATCATCATCGTCATTGGCTTTAAATTCTTCGGCCCCATATTTTCGGATTTTGTCAATTGGGGGCCTACTAGATCTCATTGGATCTATCACTGGGGGAGCTAGAGGATCCGGAGTTGGATTATTCGGGTGTGGAGGTTGGGGTATATTCGGGTTATTCTGGATAAATTGGGCAAACCAATCATTCATCATCCGATAAAAGGCTTGCTTTGTTTCTCCTTCGTGGCTACCCGAAACAGGTCGAGAGTCTATCGGCGCTGATCCGTGGGTACGGTCAGGCGCCACGCTCTCCACATCATCAGCCACAGCTCTTTCTGGTTCAGAGTCCATTTACTATACAAAACAAAATTCAGGATGTCAGAAGTCACCACACTATCAACATATAACCACAGGCATGTATAGCTAGACTCACACGCGCCACGGTAGTCCTAGAATCGACTAAACCGTAAGCTCTGATACCAATCAAATGTAACACCCCGTACCCGGTACCGTCGCCGGAGTTGAGCAAGAGGCATTACTAGACTTGACTACTAGTTCAGAACATGAAAATCTTAAAGCTGTCAAGCTGCGTTGTGCCAACTAATTCGGCTATAACTCGAGTTATAGAGTTCGAAATTCAGATCCGTAAATTTTCCTTGAAAGTAGACTCATATATCTATTCACTATAATTTTTTTAGAATTTTTCATGCGGCCAATTAGTACAGTTTATTCATCAAAGATACCCTTATTACACTGCTGGACAGTTCTGACCTGTCCCTATAAAACTGCAGTTATCTCATTGCACAATTTTCATATACTGTTCTAGTTTATACCAATGAAAAATAGACTCAATAAGGGTTCTACACATATAACCCATGCTTCCTAATTATTTTTGTACAATTTTTGACAATTTTTCCAAAACAGAACAGTGACTCGCGAATGCATTCAGAGTAGGTCTCACTAAAACTGAATTATCTCATAATGTAAAAATCTTTTGCTTACTCTGTTTCTTCCATATAAAAATAGACGCAATCAGGTTCAATTTCATAACTCACTCATCTCCAAATTCAATATACCCTATTTTTGGTGATTTTCCTAACTCGCGTCACTGCTGCTGCTACAAGCTGTTTTAATGCATTCTTAAAAATAACTAGCTTCTACCCGAACCTCCTTACTTCAATTTACAAGGATTCAATTCATATTCAACTATTTCCTTAGTAATACGGTTAACTCGTTTAGGAATGCATAGACATTTCCACCATGAACCAACTTACATCAAATCACCCCAACGTACTTAACAAAAATTTAGCCATTTTCGCATGGCTACTCTTTTAGTGTTTACACATGAACCGAAAAATTTTTCTCAAACAATACCAAGCCTATCCTATACATGCCTTCGTTTAAAACCAACCCAAAATGAAGGAGTACCCAAAATGTAGGTTGATAGTGTGAGCGACTTTCCGACGATCCCGGTGAGCTTGTGGCTTGCTCCTAATCTATAAAACAGAGGAAACATCTCACACAAGTAAGCTTACTAGCTTAGTAAGTCCCAACTCATTTAAATTAGAACATTTAATTATTTATGAAGATAAAACAATCCACATATGGCATTCTACATAGACAACTAAGTAAATAATTTACACAAGGCCAAATATTAATAATTCGATAACCTTCTTTCATAGCAGTTATACATGCAAATCAATTGTCCCATAATAGCATGGTCTAAGCTCGACTTCCGTCAAATCACATTCATCAATGACAATTTGGCACCAGTAATATTTAACATAACATACCTCACATACTTACCCGAACCATATTCTTGGCAATTTAGTTCTAAATTGTCTTGACAAGGATTAAGCTCCTCTTAGGTAAATTTCATCACCGGCATCAAGCCTGCTAGGCGTAAAAGCCTGAAAAGTAACACCGGCGCAAGGCCTGCTAGGCGTAAAGCCCGATAGGTAACACCGGCACGAGGCCTGCTAGGCATAAAAGCCCGATAGATAACACCGGCACGAGGCCTGCTAGGCATAAAAGCCCGATAGATAACACCGGCACGAGGCCTGCTAGGCTCGAGGCCCGAATATCTAAATATCTTTACAAGCTTTTCACATTTTCACTATACATATCGAATCATACACCTTTATTACCATTACATTTAATAAATTTGAAATCAATCAAATCCATCACTATCACAATCGACCAACTCATGGTTTCATACCAAGCTTATACAATTTACATCATTCACTAGATATGTAAAGGATCTTTAGATATAAGGTAGCTCAAGAACTTACTTATTCACCTTGCATTAGCCAAAAGAATTTCCATCACATTCTCAACTTAAATCATCAACCAATAGGTCAACATACATTCGGCCATGATGTAAGTAGACTTTAGCATTCATAAATTTTTAATAGTCAAGATAACCATAATTAACTCTTGGACATGATTTAACTAAAGGACTTACCTCGGTTGTCGATAAGCCGTGCAAATCGGCTACTCGATAATCTTTGCTTTGCCTCGATCTTGTTCCTTCTCTTTTTGTTCCCGATCTAAGATGTTAAATAAATTTGGTTCATATCCACCCTATCTCTTTTTACTCAACTCAAAACAATATTACACACACAAATTAAATTCAAGCAAACTAGGAACCGAATCCTCACTTCTTACATTTAATGTACCTAAATTTTACTTATCTTCTTAACTATGGCCATACATTCACTTTATAAGTATACATGTATAGCCAATTACAATATCTCCAATTCATCCTCTACTATGGCCGAATATATCTATTCCACACCCATGCATTTTCCTCATCATACAACAAAGTAATAAGCTAAATAACCACTCCAATTTCATGCATTTAACTACTCCAATTCAACCTATGTGGATTTCTTCTACATGGCCGAATGGCCCTTAGGTTCTTAGAATTCTTTTTTTTTTAACTCTTCCTTCCATCTATTTTACTCCTTGCACTATTTTACTTCAAGTACTCAAGTCTTATACTTAGTTCACCCAATAATTACACATCACATATAACAATTAATCTAGGGTCAACTTCATTATATGTGGATGGCCGAACATCCAAACACAAGAAGGAATTATTTTCATGAATGTTCAACCCCATATTCGGCCAAATATGAAGGTATCTTCAAGCCAAAAATCGACAAAGCTTTCTTACGAGTTCAAGCTATTTCTTCTTATACTATCTAAGCTTATTTTCAGCTCAAATTATAAACCCCTCCCCCCCCATGGCCGAACTTCATCATGCATGGCATCACAAAACTTTACTTGTTTTTCCCTAATGCTTAAAGAAATCAACAAAATCTAAGGGTTGGCTATCAAGCTAAGATTCAACTCTTATCTTGATTCCCACATGCATGGCCGAATCTCATCCTACTAACTTAACAAGTTTTGCTTGTTTTCCAAAGAGAAATAATCAAGAATTCAAGCCATGTCAAGATAGTCCTTACCTAATCTATTGCATGCAAGGCCGAATGGGGAAGATGAAGTTCTTCTCTTCTCTTCAAGGTAGAAATCGGCAAGGATGAATGAAAGATGAGAAAACTCTTCTTTTTTTCTTTTTGTTATTTAATCATAATTCATAGCATGCTTTTTCTAAAATCAAAATATGTATAAATTAAAAGCATATATTCCTAGCATGCTTGAATATAATAATGCCTAAATGTCATAAAAAAAATAAAAAAAAAGAGCATATATGCATGCTTGCCGTCCACCTTGTTCAAATGTGGGGAATTTGACATGCAAATTCCCATGTTTTATGGACAATTCATTTAGCTCCCTTTTCATTAACGCCCACTACATTAATCCTTCTTGCAATTTAAGCCTTCTTAGCAAATTAAACACTTAGATAGCTAAAATTTTCTACGAGATTTTTACACTCACTAAAAGCACACATAACAAACACAAGACATAATATTATAATATCTCACAGGCTCGGATTCGTGGTCCCGAAACCACCGTTCCGATTAGGGTCAAAATTGGTCTGTTACATGAGTGGTGGCCGGCCAAGGGATTCCCTTGGTGTTATTTTCGGCCAAGAGGATAGGAAGCCATTCATTCTTTCTTTTCTCTTCAAGGAAGCCTCTGCCGGAATTCTTTTTCTTTTTACCAAAACTGAAAGCTCTTCTTCTTTCACTATCATTGTCGTTTCTTTTTAAGTCTCATACCCTTTCTTTTCTTTCCATTGCTAAAGCCGAATACTCTTGTGATTTGAAGCCATAGCCGAATAGTAGAGGGCCCTTATTCTTTTCTTCTGTCGCAAGTCTTAAAGAGCCGAAGCAGTAAGCCGAAATCTTTTCTCTCTTAGTCTCTGCAAGCAAACGATAGTGGTAAGTATTGCTTTAGCAATCGATTTTTGGGATTCTTTTCACAAGGGTGCCGAAATTATATAGTAGGCCTTGGTTTAAGGTGGCCGAATGTCATAGTGCCATAAAAATATGTCTTTTGTGTGTAGCCGACGCTAAGGAACATTAAAGGATATCTCTCGGGTTTTGAAACATCGAGGTAAGTGATGTGTAGATTCGGCCAAGGGGGCCATCTTCATAGGTTATGCATAACCGATTCTAATATGTGGCTATAGGGATTTCGACATACACCTAAGGCAAAGGATACTTTCGGGATTTAAGATTCACAAGGTAAGTGAATCTGATATTCGGCCAAGGCTATAAACAATGATTTCGATTTATTTCTTACCTATTCAAAAACCGAAAACTAACTAGTTAGGAGTTTTGGTGACTAGCCGATTGCTAGGGGGAAGTATCACGAACTTTCGGGATTTGGTTGGTAACCAAATCGGAAACAAGGTAAGAATTTGATCCTTTGGGATTTGGTTATGGCCGAATAGGCTTTTGTTTAAACACTAAATGTTGGCCGAATATAGGAACCAAGATCTAGAGCAGTAGATCGGGATTCTTCGGGATTTCAATAAATTCGCTAAGTATACCAGGTGTGTACCCCACACTATCTCTTTATAGATTTATGGTATCTATGTAATATGTGTATTATAAGAATGTGGAAAATATGGCTAAGTACCATGCAATGGTACCAAGTACTCAGGTACGTTTTCCTACTCCTACTGTGAGTATGATTTATGGCACATAAGTGAATGTGATAAGAATGTGAAATAAGGTTTAAGGCATGATAGTGCATGATATGTATGACATGGGGCATATGGGCGATTATGAAAGGGGAAGTGAATGTGGTGACTATTGTCACAATATCTGAATGTGGTGACTTCGGTCACATTATCTGAATGTGGTGTCTCATGACACAAAATAATTATCTGCTCGCTGTGCCACGAATTTTATAAGGGCGATGAGCACGTCAACTGCAGTGACTGCCTTCGATGGTGTGTAGCAGATGGAGGGTTGACTTAGTAGTCCCCACGGTGTGCAGGTTGGTACGGGTGATGTGTAGCGGATGGTAACTAGGTTTGGGTTCGGGAATGCATCATTAATTGTAAATTAGGATATATATATGTATATATATGTATGATTGATATGCCTGAATCTGTTTGGACTTAGTGTTTGTGTACACATTGAGTCTGTTTGACTCACCCCGTTGTGGGAACATTTTTCAGGTGATGATCAGTGATGGACCGGGTCGGCAGGAGCTTAGTGGTGGCCATGCTCAGCAAGGAATTTACCTTATTTGGACATTTTATTTTATTCAAGTACTTTAAATTATTTTGGGTTTGTTTTTGATGTAATAAGGCCATAGTATGAACTGTTTTATGCATGCGTTTTAATTTCTTTTCATTACGAAATGATTAATGTTAAATCGAGGTTAAAACAATTTTTATAAAATAAATCCTTAAATGTTTTGACACTTAAATTCCATTGATCCTTAATTTAACAGTGAAATCTTTATAACAAAATCGGCAAGTCTTTTTAATATAAAAACAAAGTTTTTAATAAATCCCGGATTCTAAAATTTACAAAGTTTTCAATTTGAACCCAAATCAAATTTTCTTCATAATCACTCAAAGTTTTTTTTTCAAAGAATGAACGAATTTGAACCGGTTTTACTTAAGGAACATACCAGATCTGGTCGAGGCTCGTGGGCCGGGTTTGGGGTGTTTCAGTTTGGTATCAGAGCCCAGTTTTTAAACTCTCGGCCTTGGGTTTAAGGCCCAAGATGTTTTCAAAAGTTAAGCTCAAAAGAATTTTGTGAAATAAGCAGGTTTTTCTGGCATGGCACCTAAGTCTCCGACCCGAAGTCCACCAGGTAAGTATCCCTATCCATTGTGTGATTTATATTATGATTTGTAGAAGGGTAGAAATGGAACGTAGATTAGTATGATAGGTACTTGAACCATAGGACTAGTTTACCCCAACAATTACATAAAATTTCAAGAGCCTAACTAAACAAACCTGCGGTTAAGTCGCCGAGTTAGGGTGTGGCAACCATTGTGCGCATGTCTAGGATTGGTTTCGGTGGGAGCTTGGTATTTAAGCAGTCCGCGTGACTCACCTCCTCTCCACTTGAATCCTACCTGGTGCGTAGCTTCGGTTCACCCTAACCAAGAGGACTTATTCATGGGCTAAACCCAATAACTAAAACTCGAAAGGGACTAGCCGTATTTTTATAAAAAGTCCTAGTTTTAAAACTCTTAAAATTACCCTTTTAATTTGTAAAAACTGTTTTACAAAATTTTTCCGAAATATTCCCGACTTATAAAATTACCTAGATACCCCTAGTGGTAAAATTACTAAAATGCCCTTGGTTTCTAAAATTACCATATTACCCTTGATTTCAATAACATTTTCTGATTTTGCAAAAATATCCAAAAACTTTATCGTTACAAAATACTAAGGCACCTTGATTTGGAAATTTACTAAATTACCCCTACTTTACAAAATTTCCAAAATGACCCCCGATTTCCAAAATTTCTGCAACAACACCGGTTTGGAAAACAAATTCTCAAAAAGAACCTTAAGTTTCGTAAATTTTGAAATACCTTTGAGAATTTTCAAATTGACCCCGATTTCGTACCAAAAATACCCCTGTAGGACAAATGACGAAAATACCCCTAGGGTAGGAATAGACAAAATGTACGAAGAGTGAATGTGTGTGGGAGATACTATGGAATGGATGTGTTTTCTCTGAATTAGGATAGAAGACTTGAAACTTTGATTGATCGAAAGAACTGCTATTAAACTCCTTTCATAAAATTTTCTTCGCGAATAATCAGTGGAACAAGGACTAATGCATAAAATTTCTTAATCAGATTAAAACACGAACGTAGACATGAGCTCTAGGGGACGTGGTCGAAATGTGCGAGGACGTGTTCGAGGTAGGATGACCATGTCGAAGCCCGTTAGATCGGGTCAAGGGTCTGGGAATGAGGTACCATCGCCACCACCACCACCAGCTGTTGGTGCTGAGCAGCAAGATCAGACAGGGGATGATGCTGTATCGCAGGCTGTACTGCGAGTTCTAGAGATGGTGGCTGGAGCAGGTGGGAATATGAGAGCTCGGAAATCTGTACCTGAGCGACTCCGAGCCAATGGGGCTGAAGTGTTCCGCGGAGTATCGGGTGTGGCACCCAGTACGGCTGAGTATTGGTTGGAGGCAACAGAACGAATTATGGATGAGTTGGATCTGACCCCTGAAGAGAAATTGAAGGGAATGGTGGCGCTGCTACGCGATGAAGCGTATCAATGGTGGCTCACAGTTCGGGATGGTGCCACAGCTGAGAATCTTACTTGGGAATATGTTAAGGCGGCATATCAGAAGAAGTATGTTGGCACGCGTTACACTGATGCGCAGAGGAAGGCTTTTCTGGGGCTGGTTCAAGGGAACAAGTCCGTGGCGGAGTACGAAGCTGAATTTCTGAGGTTGAGCCGGTATGCTCGAGGTGTAGTGGCTACGGAACATGAGCGATGTGTCCGATTTGAGGATGGACTAAGAGATGACCTGAGGTTTTTAATCGCTCCACATCAGGAGCGGGAGTTTTCTGCATTGGTAGAGAAAGCTAAGGTAGCTGAAGGGATTAAGGATTCTGTGAGGCAGAACACGGACCGGAATAGGCAGAAGAGAGGATTTGGACCATCAGGGTCATCTGGGAATGTGCAAAAGAGGCCTAGAGTTGATAGGCCACGAGGTCAGCCAGCTGGTACTGGAGGGCAATATCGTACTTGTGATCAGTGTGGGAAGAAACACTTAGGAGAATGTTGGAAGAAGACCGGAGGATGCTTTAAGTGTGGGTCAAAGGACCATATGATTAAGGACTGTCCTATGAAGCTGGATGGGAATCGACCAGTAGCTCAGAATGTTAATCAGGCTGGTAGAGGGGGACAGCAGCCTCAGCGAGGTCGTGGTCTGAATGGTAGAGGAAATGGTGCTGGAAGAGGACATGGAACACCTGGCAGAGGTGCTGGTGGTACAGAGGCAAGGCAGCCGGGTCTAGTGTATGCGGTTCGCCGTAGGGAAGATGGAGACGCGTCGGACGTCATAATCGGTACGTTCCTTGTTTTTGGCAAGCCATACTTTGCTTTGATTGATGTGGGCTCGACCCATTCTTATGTTGCATGTAGAGTAGGTGAAACTCTAGACATAGCCTCTGAACTTTATGATAGGGAGATGACTGTAGTAAGCCCACTAGGTTAAACTGTAGTGGTGAATAAGATGTTTCGGAAAGTGCCTTTAGAGATTCAGGGCGTGAAATTTTCTACCGACTTAATGGAACTACCTTTCGGAGAGTTCGATCTCATACTTGGCATGGATTGACTGGTAGAACGTCGAGCTATTTTGGATTGTGCAGCTAAGCGAATGGAGTTATGGACCCTAGAGGATAAGGAAGTAGTGATGATAGGAGAAAGAAGAAACTAGTTGTCTAATGTAGTTTCAGCGCTGAAAGCTGATAAGATAGTTCGGAAAGGGTGCAAGGCATTCTTGGCCTTTGTTAGTGCATTGGATGAAAAGGAAGAAGGTGTTAGTGGAGTTCGAACTGTAAGGGATTTTGTGGATGTCTTTCCGAAAGAATTACCGGGAATACCCCCAGATAGGGAGGTGGAGTTTGGAATTGATCTGCTGCCAGGAACAGCTCCTGTGTCAATCGCGCCGTACAGAATGGCACCAAAGGAGTTGGTTGAGCTCAAGGCTCAAATCCAAGAGTTACTTGATCGTGGGTTTATCCGACCCAGTGTGTCTCCATGGGGAGCACCAGTCTTGTTTGTGAAGAAGAAGGACGGAACTATGCGTATGTGCATAGATTATCATCAGTTGAATAAGCTGACCATCAAGAACAAGTATCCTTTGCCAAGGCTAGACGACTTGTTCGATCAGCTCAAGGGGGCAGCGGTATTCTCAAAGATAGATCTAAGGTCTGGATATCATCAGCTTAAGGTGAAGGAGGTGGATATCAATAAGACGGCTTTTCGGACAAGGTATGGGCATTTTGAGTTCGTAGTAATGCCGTTCGGATTGACGAACGCCCCAGCTGCGTTCATGGATATGATGAACCGAGTTTTTCAACCTTACTTGGATAGGTTCGTCGTGGTGTTTATCGACGACATCTTGGTGTATTCCAAGTCGGAGGAAGAACATGATGAGCATCTCCGAGTTGTGCTGCAAGTGTTAAGGGAAAAGAAGCTTTATGCCAAATTCAGCAAGTGTGAATTTTGGCTTAATGAAGTTGCGTTCTTAGGACATGTGGTGTCTGCAGAAGGAATAAGGGTGGATCCTAGGAAGATTGAGGCAGTGTTGGATTGGAAACCACCTAAGTCTGTAGCTGAGGTTCGTAGTTTCTTGGGATTGGCAGGCTACAATAGAAGGTTCGTAGAAGGGTTCTCATCGATAGCCGCGCCTTTAACGAAGTTGTTGAGGAAGGAAGTACCTTTCGTTTGGACGGATATGCAACAGGAGAACTTTGAGAAGCTTAAGAGGGTCTTGACTGAAGCTCCGGTCTTGATTCAGCCTGAGGCAGGAAAGGATTTTGTGGTGTATTGTGACGCTTCCCATACAGGATTGGGATGCGTATTGATGCAAGACGGAAAAGTAGTCGCTTATGCGTCTCGGCAATTAAGACCGCATGAGGTTAACTACCCAACTCATGATTTGGAATTGGCGGCAGTGGTCTTTGCTCTTAAGGTGTGGAGGCACTATCTTTATGGAGAAAAGTCAGTGATCTACACAGACCATAAGAGTCTCAAGTATTTTTTGACTCAGAAGGAGTTAAACCCGAGACAACGAAGATGGGTCGAACTATTGAAGGACTATGACTGTTCAATAGAGTATCATCTGGGCAAGGCGAATGTAGTGGCAGATGCTCTAAGTCGGAAAGTAGTGTCGGATTTGAGGGCAATGTTTGCACATTTAAGCTTGTATGATGATGGAAGTCTGCTAGCAGAGTTGCAAGTGAAGCCGACGTGGTTGAATGAAGTGAAAAAAGGACAGTTGGATGATGATGATCTAAGTGCTAAGCTACAACAAGTACAGGATGAAGAGTTGGAAGGTTATGGTATTAATGATGAAGGAGTATTGTGCTTCAAGGGTAAAGTCTGTATGCCTAAGAACAAGGAGTTGAGGCTGAGGATTCTTCAAGAATCGCATAGTAGCCCTTATGCTATGCATCCTGGAGGTAGTAAGCTATACAGAGATTTGTCCTACGAGGAGGAGCCGATTCAGATCGTGGAGCAAGATGTGAAAGTGTTATGAAGGAAGTCAGTTCCTCTAGTCAAAGTGTTATGGAGAAATCATGGATTGGAAGAAGCTTCGTGGGAGCCAGAAGAAGCAATACGACAGCAATACCCTCACCTATTTCAGCCAGGTAATTTCGAGGACGAAATTATTTTAAGGGAGTAGAACTGTAATATCCTGGTTTATGGCTTATGCATAATTACTTAAATTGAATGTCAGAACATGCCTTTGTGTGTATGAATGTGTTTTTATGAATTTTGGGAACCCTAGAGTAAGGGAAAAAGAATTAGAAAATATCATATTTTAAGTTTTAATAAGGGAGCTAAGCTTAGTAGGGCCTTAAGAGAAGTTGTATGTGAAATATGACACACAAATAGGCTTGGTTAAGTGGCTTGGAGGCGCCACTTAGGGCCTCTGTAAATGACGCCACAACAGGTGCAAATGGGCCAAGGTTCGAATCACCAAGGAAGCAAAATAATGGATTTTATTTTGCATGTTGCGTCAAGGAGAGGTGGAGGTAGTGGACGGCACTAAGGAACTAAAAGGGATGAGTTTAAGGTTGGATTAATTTCTGTTAATAATTTCGGCTAAGGTAGTAGATAATGGGTGTTTTATTTTGGATTATTTGAATAAATAAAGAAGAGATAAATGTGGATTATTTTTATTATTTTAAATGAAGAGATAAGGAGAAAAACGAGGAAGCTGATAAGGGGATGAGTGGTGGCCGGCCAAGGGATTCCCTTGGTGTTATTTTCGGCCAAGAGGATAGGAAGCCATTCATTCTTTCTTTTCTCTTCAAGGAAGCCTCTGCCGGAATTCTTTTTCTTTTTACCAAAACCGAAAGCTCTTCTTCTTTCACTATCATTGCCGTTTCTTTTTAAGCCTCATACCCTTTCTTTTCTTTCCATTGCTAAAGCCGAATACTCTTGTGATTTGAAGCCATAGCCGAATAGCAGAGGGCCCTTATTCTTTTCTTCTGTCGCAAGTCTTAAAGAGCCGAAGCAGTAAGCCGAAATCTTTTCTCTCTTAGTCTCTGCAAGCAAACGATAGTGGTAAGTATTGCTTTAGCAATCGATTTTTGGGATTCTTTTCACAAGGGTGCCGAAATTATATAGTAGGCCTTGGTTTAAGGTGGCCGAATGTCATAGTGCCATAACAATATGTCTTTTGTGTGTAGCCGACGCTAAGGAACGTTAAAGGAGATCTCTCGGGTTTTGAAACATCGAGGTAAGTGATGTGTAGATTCGGCCAAGGGGGCCATCTTCATAGGTTATGCATAACCGATTCTAATATGTGGCTATAGGGATTTCGACATACACCTAAGGCAAAGGATACTTTCGGGATTTAAGATTCACAAGGTAAGTGAATCTGATATTCGGCCAAGGCTATAAACAATGATTTCGATTTATTTCTTACCTATTCAAAAACTGAAAACTAACTAGTTAGGATTTTTGGTGACTAGCCGATTGCTAGGGGGAAGTATCACGAACTTTCGGGATTTGATTGGTAACCAAATCGGCAACAAGGTAAGAATTTGATCTTTTGGGATTTGGTTATGGCCGAATAGGCTTTTGTTTAAACACTAAATGTTGGCCGAATATAGGAACCAAGATCTAGAGCAGTAGATCGGGATTCTTCGGGATTTCAATAAATTCGCTAAGTATACCAGGTGTGTACCCCACACTATCTCTTTATAGATTTATGGTATCTATGTAATATGTGTATTATAAGAATGTGGAAAATATGGCTAAGTACCATGCAATGGTACCAAGTACTCAGGTACGTTTTCCTACTTCTACTGTGAGTATGATTTATGGCACATAAGTGAATGTGATAAGAATGTGAAATAAGGTTTAAGGCATGATAGTGCATGATATGTATGACATGGGGCATATGGGTGATTATGAAAGGGGAAGTGAATGTGGTGACTATTGTCACAATATCTGAATGTGGTGACTTCGGTCACATTATCTGAATGTGGGGTCTCATGACACAAAATAATTATCTGGTGGCTGTGCCACGAATTTTATAAGGGCAATGAGCACGTCGACTGCAGCGACTGCCTTCGATGGTGTGTAGCGGATGGAGGGTTGACTTAGTAGTCCCCACGGTGTGCAGGTTGGTACGGGTGATGTAGCGGATGGTAACTAGGTTTGGGTTCGGGAATGCATCATTAATTGTAAATTATGATATATATATATATATATATATATATATATATATGTATGATTGATATGCCTGAATCTGTTTGGACTTAGTGTTTGTGTACACATTGAGTCTGTTTGACTCACCCCGTTGTGGGAACATTTTTCAGGTGATGATCAGTGATGGACCGGGTCGGCAGGAGCTTAGTGGTGGCCATGCTCAGCAAGGAATTTACCTTATTTGGACATTTTATTTTATTCAAGTACTTTAAATTATTTTGGGTTTGCTTTTGATGTAATAAGGCCATAGTATGAACTGTTTTATGCATGCGTTTTAATTTGTTTTCATTACGAAATGATTAATGTTAAATCGAGGTTAAAACAATTTTTATAAAATAAATCCTTAAATGTTTTGACACTTAAATTCCATTGATCCTTAATTTAACCGTGAAATCTTTAAAACAAAATCGGCAAGTCTTTTTAATATAAAAACAAAGTTTTTAATAAATCCCGGATTCCAAAATTTACAAAGTTTTCAATTTGAACCCAAATCAACTTTTCTCCATAATCACTCAAAGTTTTTTTTTCAAAGAACGAACGAATTTGAACCGGTTTTACTTAAGAAACATACCAGATCTGGTCGACGCTCGTGGGCCGGGTTTGGGGTGTTTCAATACCTCTATTCTCAGTAGTCTTCAAAAAAAAAAAATTGGTTTGAGTTTTATAAGCTTGTTTAGCAAATGAAGTGTAGAAAATGTTTCCTAGAAATAAAAGTTCCTAAATAATTATGCAATTCTGACTATAGCAGACCTCTCCTAATGTATTTAGGATATCTTTCCTCTAAACTCAATTTCTCTCTTCTAACTTATTCAGTCAGTTCAAAATTTTAATTACAAATATTATTTTTTATAGGGAATTCGTCTTGTCACATGGTTTCTTTGCTTGACAATCTCAATGGAGCTTACACTAGCAAATTGAAGGTATTTCACTCATAAAGCTAGGGCTTTTAACTAAAGAGATGGATGGAGCAAACAACTACCTCCTTAGCTATTCAGCCTATTACTACAGTGGAGTGCCCCTAAATTATTAATACAACATTTGTTTTACTCACTCTTAGTTGAAATCATTTTTCTGATCAATAATATGATAGAGCAAACAAAGCATTATTGACCTACTCAACAGTTTCAAACATTGGAGTGTAAAACTATTGCTACGGTATTCCTTATCATTCATAACCAAATTATTGAAGTTAGGTTCAAGATATTCTAAATGCATTAAACGAACCCTACTATAGATTTAATTGCATTGATACTTAAGTTAATCTACTTTTAGGAATCAATTTTCAAACAACTATCCCAAGCTAAACATGTTTAATCAACTTTCACAATTTTCTAAATTAATCGAAGAGTTATTATCCTCATCGAACATCACCAATATCAATATACTCAGCATAGTCTGGCAATTATTTGGAATTTGTATGTAATGGAAAAATGAATGACAAAATGCATGAATATTAGAGCATCTATCTAGAGCATACTATATTTACAACACAACACACTTTCAAACCTAAGGGATGCATTGTTCTCAATGCAAAGAAATATGAATTATAAAAAAGCAAAAACAACAGCTGATAATTATAAAAATGTAATGACAACTAAATATGAATGCATAAAACATATGGTATAAAATGAAAGAATAAAATAAAAGCTTGAAAGGAATTGGGGTTACTCTAATTGGGTTGGGTTGATTTTTTGGTAGCACATTTGTAACGTTGCTTTCTTTCTACTTCACCAACATCATCTTGAATGGATTTTCCTTCAGCTTGCTTGTAGCGTTTCCGTTTTAGCTGGTGAATAGGCACCTCTTCATCATCATCATCAGTATCTGACTTCGTGAGATCATCAATCAGTTGATGAACCACACGTTCTTGTTCGGTCATAGATACAATGGATTTCGGCGTAGTGATCATGTCAACAAGTGTAATAGCTTGAGTCACATCATTGTCATTGTAGCACCCCAAACCCGGCCTAGACATTTCGACCGAATCTGGCGTGTCATATTGAAGTGTTTTTCGAAAACCATGTTTTCATTAAAAACCCTTCTTGAAATTTAAAATTTGTACAAAACCTCAGTTTGTGTTTGTTCCTTCTCAATCGTGGTTTATTAAAAAGTTATTTCCTTTTAAAATGTTATTACCTTTAAATCCTTAATTGTTGCAAAAGCTTAATTTAAAACAAAAGATTTACAACAACGTGATATTTAAAATTGATTTACAGAAACATAGCGTTTGAAAAACAGTTATTGTTTTGGAAAACCACGATCTACTTTCAACAGATAGAAAACATAATAAACTGAAAATCCCAAATTAAAAACCCGAAATTAAAAGAGGCCTTGTTACAACCCAATAAGAAAGCGATTTCAGTAAGGTAAAATAGACTACTAAAATTTAAAGCTGTTCGTAGTGTGGCCACCTCTGAGTCCTCCAATACGTCGAACCGCTTACTGAGGATTTCCTGAAGAAAAATAAAAACAGGGGGTGAGTTTACGAAAAGTCAGTGTGTACAACCCTCATCGGTCGTAAAGCATGCATCACATCAATCCGGGCCTAAGTCTATTACAGTAATCAATGTTGGCCTAAGCCCAACACAGTAACGATGGCAATTAGGCCTTAGCCCATAATAGCCTCAGTTGGGCCTGAGCCCATATCTCAATCAAATCAAATCATGCAATGCACAAATGCCCAACCAACCCTGCACCCCGAATCCCTTCCAACCCTACACTCTTGTGGGGATTTAATTGACCCACCCATCCCTACACTCCTTATGTAGCACCGGTTGCGGCACTAACCAATATTGCAGCAAAGCTGCCAATCTCATAATCGGCTTAAAGCCATCAGTGGATCCACAGTCGTCAAGTGAGCATGCGACCCTAACAAATCATACACTTCCTCCAAATCGATGATCCCACCCCCCATGCAGCATAATATCACACGAATGCAAACATACTATAAACGACATACAATAACAATCACATAACATGCGGGGGCATTTTAGTCATTTTGACCTTCAGAGCCATATCGGTCATTTTACCCTACAGGGATACTACAATCATTTAACAACCTACCCAAAGGACTACAGTCCCCTCGATCGACTTAGATAGCATATATGGTCAAAATGGTGTAATTGGGCCTAAAGCCCAATATTCAGCCCATGTGGGCCATACACTTCCGTGTGGCCCATTTAGCCCAAATTCAGTAACGGCTATGTGAACATTATAGCCCAGTTCAATTTCTACCGCGTTTCGTAAGTTTTATCTACGTGGGGCCCACGAGCTCGTTGGGCCCACTCAGCCTATTTCGGCCCCAACGCGGCCCAAAACGACCTAAGCTCATGAGAACGCTCATGGTGGCCTCAACCATCTTATGCCCATATTGGTGGGCTCGATACACCACATGTGCGATCGCACGCTTGTGTGGCATCAGTCGCTGGTATTTCGGCTTTTCGACATTTTGTCGATCTACGATCAGAAGGAGTGTGGTTACACACACTCTATTGAATTTCTTGCCAACTATCGAATACAGGGTACTGCTACACACCTTCGGCTTATCAGCCGACTATCACGTACAGGGTAAATTACACATCTATTTACGAAAATGTGCAGTCAGTCCGCAAGCAGTCCAACCCTAGATTCAAACATAAACCACCATCAGTCCTCTTTACCACAAGAT
Source organism: Gossypium australe (assembly GCA_005393395.2). Lineage (NCBI taxonomy): Eukaryota > Viridiplantae > Streptophyta > Magnoliopsida > Malvales > Malvaceae > Gossypium > Gossypium australe. The sequence goes on from SMMG02000075.1 coordinate 181,853, forward strand.
CCATAATCTTATTTGTTATAACACTTTTAATCTAGATTAGTAATAAAACTTGCCTTGATTGATAAAGGTGCTAGCCCCCTAATAACGCTGATGAAGGTTAACTACAACCTCCTTGCCGAAAATCTGCGTTATAGCCGGATTGTTTAGTCACATAGCTTAAATCCATATGTAAACTTATTGCAACCGCATCACCTTAGATTTGATTACTTGGACCAATTGAATGACTTACCAAAAGTAGACAAAGAGTGAGTAGCGGCAGAAATCGGCTCACCAAAAATGCACCCTCAAACCGAAGCACGAGATGGTGCTCTAATCCCACAATCGGAACAACAGAGATAAACAGGTGTAATGGAATACTTGGCCAATTAGCAGAAGACAATTATCCAACCCGAAACCCAAAGAAAGAATAAGGGGTGAAAAAGGAGAAAGGTAATATTCAGCCACTATGAAGAAAAAACAAATGGGATGAGAAGAGGAAGAAAAGTAAAAAACAAATGGGACGAGAAGAGGAAGAAAAGTAAATGAAGAGGGAGGAAAGAAAAGTGAATTTGGCTAGGATTATGAGAGGAGAAGGAGAGAAGATAATGGAAATAAAGTTGCTCGAAAGACAAGCCAATTGATAGGAAGAATCGACCAAAAGAGAAGAGCAAGATTCGGCTTGCCACAAAAGGGAGAGTTGAGAAAACAAAAAGAACCCCAAAAGAAAATGCCTATTCGACCAAGGGGAAAAAGGTGTAAAATGAAGAAAAGCACCACAATCCCGTAACAAAGACTACCGAAATTTAATAGTGAGCATTCGACATTTTCCCTACCTCCAATGGCGTCCCAAATGATTCCCAAACCAAACCCAAAGCTAACATAGAGTCCTCATTCGACTACTGTAACACCCCTAACCCGTATCCGTTGCAGGATTAGGGTTAAAGGCGTTACCGGACAGATCAGAAACATTTTCAGAAGTTCATACATTCATCCATAAATCTCGAACATAATGTCCCTTAATATGGTCAACGATACCTAAAACATGCTTATAAACATGGCCGGGACTAAACCGAAACACATACAGACATTCTCGAAAATTTTAAAATTTTCAAGGATTCAGGGGTTACACGCCCGTGTGGGCAGGCCGTGTGCCTACCACGGCTGATAGACACTCCCGTGTGTCCTTCCCGTGGTCTAAACTGACTTAACACCACAGCCACCAGGCACGCCCGTGCACCTTGGCTGTGGTCGAATCTGACTTGGCTCCACGGCTATCAAGCACGCCCGTGTACTTTTGGCCATGGTCGATCCTGTTGAAACCACACCGCTACTAGGCACGTCTGTCTGCCAAGGCCGTGTACTCTTATGTTAGCTCCTGACTTTGTCTCACAGTCACTAGGCACGCCCGTGTGCCACAACCGTATGGCAAAATAGGCCATTTGCAAGGCCAAAATGCCACTCACATGGGTCTTACCTACAAGCAAATTCATCAAAACATCTCATGCCTATTTGGCAACCAAGAACATACCAAAATAACCATCCAAATTACAAGACTAAAACTCATCTCATCACAAGCATAATTCATTCATTTGCTTAATCAAAACTTGACCATTTCATGTATCAACGAACCATGCCAAAAACATACTACACATATCACATTCATTCAAGCAAATTCTCAATTCATGACTAGCCAAATTACATGGCTAAGTTCATATAACAAACTTATATAAAAAACTAGCCTATACATGCCATATCTAGTTATATACATTTCCAAAATGTACCAAACACAAGTTGAGTAGTGTGATGACGATCCTCAATGGTCCCGAGCCTTCAGTAGCTTTGACGACCTATAAAACAGAAAGAACACAACAAAGTAAGCTTTCCAAAAGCTTAGTAAGTCATAATACAAATAAACTTAGCATAAAAGGCATATATGCATAAAGTACATTGGCACGTATTATTCACTTAGTAAACTATCACATATATGCTTTGGTTCACATACTTGGCCATATTTCCACATTAATCAATTCAAGAATCATACATATATACTTAGCTCTTTCATAGCCATTATTGTATCCCACACACATTCTCATATTCAATCATTCTTTTCTTCAAATCAAAGTCAAATAGGTACTTACCTTTTATACACACTTAGTGTATATACCAGACGTACCTGAAACGAAATATACATTAACGTAATTGTTCATACCTCGGATTTTCCCGTTGAACCGATAGGAACCTAATAGGATACTCAGAAAGCTTGGAATAGTTGTACAATGCCAACGTTCTAGACGAGGTCTTACGTGTTCTCAGATAACGATGCCACTGTCCCAGACAGGGTCTTATACGAATCAATACAATGCTGATGTCCCAGACATGGTTTTACACGTAAAGCTCATATCGATGCCAACGTCCCAGACGTGGTCTTACACGTTAAACTCATATTGATGCCAACGTCCCAGACGTGGTCTTACACGTAAAGCTCATATCTATGCCAACGTCCCAGACGTGGCCTTACACGATAAAACAGAATAGATACCTATGTATTCCTAGGTTCATACGGGACTTCTCGGACATTGTCTCTAAGTCGATCTTATCTCAGAATTCATTTGCATAACACTTCATAAGCATTCATTATCAACTATAGGCATATGAATATGCTCAATTCAATACAATTACATTTATTTGCAATATGACTTACCTCGGATTCAATTTAACGGAAATAGAAACGGCTCCTCGGTTACTTTCGCTCTCCCGCGATTTAAGTCCGTTTTCCTCGATTCTTGATCTATACATGTTCAGAATTAACCATTTTATTCACTAACTCATTCAATTCAATCCAAATACACATATTTAGAGCTATTTGCAAAATAACCCTCACATTTGCACAATTTATCAATTTAGTCTATTTTTCTCAAAACATCAAATTCACAAAATCATCATACATCCAAGCTTATCTGAATGCATATATATATATATATCATACAAGCCCATATTTTCCATCAAATTTCCAATTTAGTCCCTCAATTTACTATTTTCACAATTTAGCCCTAATTAGCTAAATTCATCAAAAATTCAAGAACAAAGTATGTTCATTTAGCTCAAATCCTTTATTTAACACCATAAATCATCACAAAGCTCAACATAACATCAATGGCATATCACACAAACATCATCAATACACAAAATTGAGACATGGGCTTGATAGTAGACTAAGCAACAATCTCAAAAACATAAAAATCATCAAATTCCAAAGCTAAAACTTACCTTAATTTTGCTTAATGAATGTCAAATGTTAGAAAGCTTCAAAACCTTTCTTTCCTTTGTATTTTCGGTGGAGAATGCATGAATGAATGTTCCATTTTCATGTTTTATTTTTTAACAATCATATTATTAACCTTATTACCAAATTATCCTTATAATAAAAACATATATAAGATATAAATCAAGGTCATTTTTGACCTTAACCATCCACTTACAAGCTAATGGCTTAATTGCCACATAAAATCCTCATACTTATAAAGACATAACAATTAAGTACCTTTTCATGTAGCATGCTAATTTGTATATCAATGCAATTCAGTCCTTTGCTCAAATTAAACACACAGACGGGCGAATTAACTTACAAAACTTTAGCACATGCATAATCACTTATTAGAGACACATAAAATACTATTACAATATTATTCAGACTCAGATTCGTGCTCCCAAACCCACTGTTCCGACTAGGGTATAAACCAGACTGTTACAGCTACAACATACCAACTTTGAATTTCCTTTATTTTCTCCAATTATCACTCCATAATCCGCTCCTTGAATCCCTCACTTGACCAATTCAAACTCTCCAACAAAGAGTTCAAATCCAACACAAACTCTTGCCCACACACGAGTAAAATAAATAATCCCATTTGCATGCAGTGAGACTTGAACCACTGTTCTCTTTGCCACACATGTGAAGCCACAACCATTCCACCACAGGCTCTCTTTGTGTCTTTTTTTAATCACAATTACTTAAAAGGCTTAATACCAGGAGTCAGGGTTCCCCCAATGCTAAAAATAAAAATTTTCCATATGACATGGTTTGGACCCAAGACTTCATAGAAGCCCCAAGCCTTCCAAAATCACTCACCCAACAGATCCATCATGCAATTGTGTTGTTCTCTTGTTCTCAAAAGTTTTAAACACTCCCATGCCCAAGGCCCAATATGCCCAATTCTACTAGGCCCAAATTCAAGGTGTTACAGTCATCCTTATCAGATTCAACATGCACAGATTCGATTTTCTCCACTTCTCCTTTTTGTTTTGTGGTCTTTTTCTCTATACTGGCTTCCTTTCCATCTCCATCATCATCATCTAGCTCCAACAACAATTCTTTAGGAAAAACAGGGAATGTGGGCATAGGTCGAGTAAAGTTCTTCTAAAGAGATTTCTTTGTGGCCTTATCTCTTCATCGATCATAACCTTAAAATAGAGCCATTTCCTCTTGAGCTCGGCCATTATCAATGGATAGCCCTTGTTGGTGTTTCTCCATCATTCTGAATTGTTGTTGCAAAATCTCAAGTGCGTCAATCACTTTCTTATCAAAGTTACTGTGAGATGTTGATGGAGCAACATCAATAATCATAGGTGGTGACGATGTAGTTGTGGATCCCGGATGCCTTAGCATTTCTTGCCTAGAAAGTCTCAGGGTGAGTTGTTTTCTTATGGCTCTTTTTTTGGGGATTGTGTCTTCATTCGCTAGAATAGGAACCTTCACTCGCTGACAAAGTGTCGTAATGAGCGACGAAAAATTTAAGGTACTAGCATTCTTTTTAAAGTAGTGGTGGGCTTTTCTAAAAATAATGCTTCCAACATTGATCTTTCTACCCGTCATAATCGAGTGCAATAATAACAAGCGTTCTTTTGAATCATTTGAGTTGTGAGTAGAAGGGATGAAACGAGTTTTAAGGAAATGATACCAGACTCTGCAGTGAGGTTTTAATGATACACAATCAATGGTATAACAATCATTTTGAAAAACTATCCTATAACATCCCTAACTCATATCCGTCATCGAAATAGGGTTACGAAGCATTATCAAAAACTTTTAACTTAAAACATTCAATTCTAATCATTCATAAAACATTTCATATACCATTCAAAAAAAAGCATAATGTCTCTTTCTCGAGCCATCGGGGCCTTAGAAATACTTTAGAAATGATTCAAAACTAAATAAAAAACATTTAGAACTTCATGGCAACAGATAGAAAAATTCATACTACAGGGTCACACGGTTGTGCAGTCAGGTCGTGTGACTGACACGGATGAGACACATGCTCGTGTCTCAGGCCGTGTGGGCATTTGAAGTAGGGACAAACGACCATGTCCCAGCCCGTGTTCGTGCTTGTGTAACCCTCTGACTTGGTTCACGGCTAAGACACACGCCCCTGTGCCAGGCCGTGTATATTTCGAAATGCAACATTTAAAAAAATAAAACCTACGGTGGACACACGGCTGTGTCTCGGGACCGTGTGTCACATACGGCTGAGACACATTCCCGTGTCTTAGGTCGTGTGGACAAGAAATAGGCCAATTTCATGCCATTCCTACAAGCATTAATTCATTGTCAAAAGACACACACCAATAAAACCATACAAGTTCCAAGGTTACACCAACCACAATGATATATACATGCCAAACTCATCAAACTAACATATACCACAATTCCACCTATACATGCCATTATAACCTTGATCAAGACATCAAAATCTATCGAAAAATCGATGGATAATGTGATGGATCTCTGACTATCTTCTAATCTGACCGAGCTTCCGATAATCATAAAGTAAGGGAAAAATAACTATGTAAGCAATGAATGCTTAGTAAGCTCATATAAACTTTAAACATAGCATTCCATTTCAATAATGAACTTTATAGGTTGAATATAAAGCTATACCAATGCCTTAAGATTTATCGAACCATAAAAAACAATTCACAATGAAATAAGTCTATCAACACCATTTATACTTATCAATCCTAGCATAGTAGGATTTCATAAGACTTTGAACTCTTCCATTTATTTCCTTTCCATTGCATTTGCTTACTTTAGCTTAGCTAACAACATCAATTCCTTAATTAGCATTTTTGTTCATGAACTAGATATATACATCCACAACATACATAAATTTCTCACATATGAGTACATCTTTCAACTTATTATTCCCTTTTCATCAAATTACATTTCAACTATGAATTTACCCTTTCATTACCTTTCCTCACCCATTTCATATGCATAACACACAAGATATATGCAAAATATCAACCATGACTACAAGCTAGTATATTTAAATGTAGCTCTTTTTGGAATCAATTACATGATAAACCATTTCATAAGAAATTACATACTTTTGTTTATACCACCTTTTCATGTACATAAGCATATTACCAATTGAACACTTACCAAATCGATGTATTTCATTAAGACTAAACATGATATAATCCAATAATAAGCTTAGCACAAGCCTAAGCACATCAACAACACATGTTAGCATACTTGAACATAAGCCATGTGAACTTAACATAGATAACCATTATACTTGAACATGATCCAATTGGATTTATCACCTTTCATCACATATCATGTTTTCCATGTATCACTAATTCAATAAGTTTCATACACACCTATCTTGGTTCATATTGAACACTTAACATTTCATCTGCACAACACAAAAAAGATAAACATAACATTTACCATAGTCACAAGCTAGTGATTAAACACATAACTTAGCAATATCATCACATGCTAAAATATGGTACATAAACATACTATCACTTAAATCATACCATTCATAACCATGAATATTCGTACTTAGATCATTGGTACATCATACCTTTCCATATTTGTCGTAGTGAAGTCAAACGGAACCCTTAACGGAGCTTACACAAGTGTTCTAAATGATGGTTGTAACCATCCCTTTTCTTTAATCAATAGTGGAAACCATCCATTTTCCTATTCGGTAGTCGAAGCTATCCTTTTTCATAATTGATAGTCGAAGCTATCCCTTATCATTATTTGAGGGTTGTTGATACGCCATTGGATTTTCTGCCGAGGCATGCTATAATAATATAACATAATAGCATTTAAAACAAAAATTTAAAATGTTATTTAAATGTACGAACTTACTTGGGTAAATTTCAGATATGAGAAAGTACTAGGGCATTTTGGGTAATTTTCCATTCTCCTCAATTTTCCACTCAATCCTGATCTAAATTAATAATTTCATTCAATATATTAATTGAGACAGTAAAAAAATGTATTTTATGCAATTTAGTCTTTTTTGACATTTTTATAAAATTACCCCTAAAGTTTTACTTTTAATCAATTTAGTCCCTAAGCCCAAAACATGCAAATTAACCATTTTTAATGCCAAATTATAATAGCCGAATATTCATGGCACCTATTTTAGCCCATTTTTGCAACAATTTAACAACAAATTCTTATACTTTTACTATTTTAACAATTTAGTCCTTAATCGAAAAATTCATCAAAATTACTGAACAAAATACTTTTAAATATCAAACAACATCTCAAATTTATCATTTAATAACTAAAATCACATAGATTCATCAACTGAAACATTCACAATCTTTAACAGTTTCAAAATCGAAGGTACGAGTTATCTGGACCTAGTTGCAACCATATCAAAAACATAAAAAATATTAAAAATGGGCAAGAATTGCTTACCATGCATGAGAAAATAAGCATGGCCAAACCTAGCTTAAGTTTTTCAAAGGACATTCGGGTTGTTGAAGATGAAAACAAAAAGATGATAAGAATTTAGCCTTTTGTTTTTACTTTATTTTAATTTAATATACCAAATTACCATTTTAACCTTGGTTAATAATTAAATAAAACACCAAATCCATGTCCATAATTGTCCACTAACTCCTTGAATGGTCTAATTACCGTTTAAGTCCCTTCTCCTTTATTCAATAATGCATTCAATCACTCAAATCAAGTAGTGATCAAATTTTACATCTTTTGCAATTTAGTCCTTTTTAATTAATTAACTATCGAAACATTAAAATTTTTCAATGAAACTTTAATAGCACCTTAATGAAACTCTGTAAATATTTACAAAAAATTATTTATAGCTTGATTTATAGAAACAAGGTCCCGATACCTCATTTTCTAAAACCACTTGACTTTAAGGTCTTACCACTCGAACTTAATAAATCGCTTAAATAACACAAATTATCAAATCAAAAACATTTTCAAAATCATAATTAACTCGTAAATATTAAATAATAATATTTACGAACTTACTTGTCGAATTTGATGGCCCTGAAACCACTATTTCTGACACCACTGAAAAATGGGTTGTTAGATGTCCAATTCGTCCCCTCGACACATAAATCTGTCAGAACTTGGTGGAGTCCTTCAGTGGTCATAGTACTGAAAAATTGGGTGTGTTCATTTGGGCCATTGGATAACCCATATTGTGCATTGATGGATTCTTCATCAAACTTCACCGAGACACCATGCACATATATAAAAGCATTATTAGGAGAGGTGAGATGATCATCAAATTCTTTCACTACCTTGGTGAGAACGTCGTCGGGGTGGAGACAAAAGATTTATCATCAATGTTTGTCCATTACAGAATGGATCGCTTCAGAGTAGCCCATAAAGGGGGCATCTTGAAAACTAAAACCTTTTTCCAAACAAAATGGTCTCTTTGATATGTTCTTGGTATACTTTTATTCTACGATTTTCTAAAAAATATTCGTGGAGGCACAGAAGTTGAAGAAGATGGTGCTTGGCGAGCAATTGTAGAGACAATAGTGACTGGAAAATAAAAAAAAGTGAGACTTTTATAGTTTTATGGAGTAAAAGCAGAGAAAGTTGAAGAAGATGAAACGGAAATGAAGTTAGAAAAGAAGTGAAACGACTAGGGTAAAACATGAGAGAAAATATAACAATGATGTGGGGGCTAAGATTAATCTTAGATTATGCCCTGACATAGAAAAAAGAAAAATTTAGCTAGAAAAGAAAAGTAGGAGAAAAATTAGGAAATTAAAATTAATTATTATATTAAACGGGTTTGTTTCTACAAACCTGGGCCATAATGTGCTTGTGACAAAAGAAAATAAAAGGAAAATAAACTTATTGAAGAAACTAAACAAAAAAATTAAAAGCAAAGTAAATGAATAAAATAGAATAGGAAAGAAATATTAAGTAGTAGAAAAGGTGATGGGATTTTTTTCACGATTTATAAGGGATCCGAAGTAGTGCTTTACGCATTAGCCATTGACTTTGAAAATGGAACCAATTTTGTTGCCTTTAAATTTTATAGCTCCATGAGGATGGACATGCACTATCTCGAATGGGCCAGACCAACAAGATTTTAAATTGCCAGGAAATAATTTAAGCCTGGAATTGAATAACAAGACCTATTGTCCATGTGCAAATTGTCGTGGAAAAATTTTGTTGTCATGCAATCGTTTAATCTTTTCTTTGTACAACTTAGCATTCTTATAAGCTTGTGCTCAAAATTCTTCTATCTCATTAAACTGAAATAGGCGGTTGGTACCAGCAGCACTCTAATCCATATTCAATTTTTTAATTTCCCAATATGTCTTATGTTCAAGTTCAAAGGGCAGATGACAGGGTTTCTTATAAACAAGCTTGAAGGGTGACATCCCCAATGGCGTCTTGAATGTAGTGCAATATGTCCATAAAACTTCATCCAATCTGAATGACCAATCTTTGCGGTTGGGATTGACTACCTTCTTCAAAATTTGTTTAATCTCTCTATTAGAGACTTCTGCCTACCCATTTGTCTAGGGATGGTATGCCATGGCAATTTTATGTTTAACTCCATACTTGTTCAGAGCATTAGCAACTAATTTGCAATCAAAGTGTGAACCTTCATCACTAATTAGAGCACAGGGGGTACCAAACCTGGTAAAAATATTCTTATGTAGAAATTTTAATATCGATTTGGCATCATTTGTTGGTAAAGCAACAACCTCAACCCACTTGGAGACATAATCAACAGTTAAAAGTATGCATACATTGCTCCAAGAATGCATGGTGTCTCAAAAGATTCCCTTAGATTAAAATCGTTCCCTTATTCACTACGAGATCGTACCAGATCATGGTTAAATGCATTACCATCATGTACAATGGCATCTTGGAGTGAACTGTGTTAGAGATTTCTACCTAGGTACAATCATCCCAACATGAATGCCAAGCTTAGGAATGACATTACATCGTTTAGGAAATCGAAAGATGAAATATTATATGAAGCATGAGAGCGTTTCAAAAAACTAATTAGAAAATGCCCGATGCATGGTTTTCAGCATTGGACACAGATGGAAATGGAAATGTTCTACAATGGATTAAATGCTCATACGCAAATGGTGGTGGATGCATCTGCTAATGGGATATTGCTTAACAAATCCTACAATGAAGCTTACAAAATTCTGGAAAGAATAGCGAACAATGATTATCAGTCTCCACTACCAGAGTTGGTATTAGTAGAAGAGTTGCTGGAGCAACGGAACTTGATGCGATTACATCTTTAATAGCTCTGGTATCATCTTTAACAAATATGATTAAAACTCAAAAAAGACCCTCTACAGTGCAGGAGATGAAAGTTGCAGAACTACCATGCGTATACAATGGAGAAGATCAAGTTTTTGATGAATGCCCATCCAATCCAGCCTCTGCATATTACATGGGGAATTTTAATCATAGCAACAACAATCCCTACTCCAACACATACAATCCAGGGTGGAAACAACATCCAAATTTTAGTTTGAGTAGTCAAGGAATGGGAATTGCTAACAATGTTAATCGACAGAATGTGGCTGGTGTACCACTTGGGTACAGCCAACCAATGTCGCGGAAAAATGTGCAACAAAGTTTGTCATCTTCTACATCAACTATGAAAGCTCTATTAAAGGAGAATATGGCTAAGAATAATGCGATTATTCAGAGCCAGACAGCTCTCTTAAAAGTTTTAGAGAATAAAGTGCGACAAATTGCCACTACATTAGTTCCAGATAATAAGGAGAATTGTCTAGTAACACAGAAAGTTCTTGATCTCAAGGAAAGGAACAATGTAAAGTCATGACACTAAGGATTGACACTCGTCGCCAGGAGTTGTGAATGATGCCTTTATTGAGGAAGAAATTTTAGAAGTTCCTGAAAGCATAACTTTTGAATCAGTAGTGGACCAAACTACACAAGATGGGGGTAAACAGAAGCATACAAAAACAAATTCATCTTGTCAAGCCAATGCAATTGTTAAGGCAAAGCAAACTCAACAAATGGAAGGAAGGCCACCACCACCTTTTCCAAATCGTTTCCAAAAGTTGAAGCAACTACACATCAATATACCTTTGGTGGAAGCATTAGAACAAATGCCTAAATATGTGAGACTCATGAAAGATATCCTATCCAAGAAGAGAAGGTTAGGTGAGGTCGAAACTGTTGCACTTACCGAAGGGTGCAAAGCAATGCTAAAGAATAAATTGCCAGCAACATTAAAAGAACCAGAGAGTTTCACTATACCTTGCTCGATTGGAAACTATTATGTAGGAAAAGAATTATGCAATTTAGGTGAAAGTATCAATCTAATGCCTATGTCTATTTTCAGGAAACTCGGGATAGGAAACGTAAGACCTACTATAGTCATATACAACTAGTTGATAGATCATATGTCCATCCAGAAGGTAAAATTGAGGATGTACTGGTAAGAGTTGACAAGTTCGTTTCTCCAACAGATTTTATTATTCTGGAATTTGACGCAAATAAAGAGATACCTATAATACTTGGACGACCTTTCTTAGCAATTAGTAGAACATTGATTGATTTACAAAAAGGTGAATTAACCATGAGAATTAATGATCAGTAGTTGACATTTAACGTGTTTGATGCTTTAAAGTGTGCAAACCCAGATGAAGAATGCCATGCTGTTGAATTTGTTGACATTGTAATTCAGTAAGAATTTGTAGGACTTATGCACGATAATTTTGATGCAGAGTTTGTTGAATTAAATGAAACAAAATTGACTGAAGAATCTAGAAAACTGATTGAAATGCAGCAATATGGAAATGGATTTAGGAAGAGCTTTGAATCATTAGACTTATCAGGTTAATCTTTCAACCCTACTCGATCGTCAATAGAAGATCCAGTTGAATTTGAAGCCATTACCAGTGCATTTGAAGTACGCCTATTTGGGAGATAATGATACACTGCCTATAGTTATCTTTGCAGAGCTTACAACAACGCAAAAGATGCAATTATTGGAAGTCTTAAAAAATCCAAGAAATCTTTGGGATGGTCAATTGCGAATATCAAAGGAATTAGCCTCGCAATCTGCATGCACAAAATAATACTTGAAGATTGTAACGCCCTGAATTTTGGGCCTAGAAGAAATAGGTTTTGAACAAGGGAACAGTTAGGAGACTGCTCATACATATTTAGTTATGCAAGAAAGTGACACAAGTTGCTTGTTTGCTTTAATGGCTAAGTGATTTGGGTGTGTTTGAGAAGCCTGGGTTCAAGTCTTGGCTTTTTCAGAATTTTTAATTTTGCTCTTAAATGAATTTGGACACTAGCATATAGGCCTTATAAATAACAGTGCTTGTTTTATGACACAAAGAGAGTTTGTGGTCTAGTGGCAAAGTGGCATGTTGTGTAACTGTGAGGTTTGAGGTTCAAGTCCTGGGTTGCACAATGGAGTGGTTATTTTGTTGCTTGAGCTATGTAGGTAGTGGAGTTGGACTGAAACACAGCTAGCGAGAGTTTGAACTGGTCATGGAGAGGTTCAAGGAGGGATAAGGGAGAGATTTTAGGAGAAAGTCAAGGAGATGAGAAGGGAGGGAGTTTATGTCGAATTTGGACTTTGGCACTCAAGAATTCGGCCAAGAAGAGGATACTGCTCATTTGGTTTTTTCTCTCTTTGGCCGAATGTGGTAGTCTCTTTTGGATTGTTTTTTCCTCTGTCTGCTTCGGTATTCCTTTCACCTTTTTCTTTTGGTGCCGAATTTTGGCTAAAACTTCGAGTACCTCTCGGGTTTGTTCCTTTTCTTTTCTACTCTTCCCTTTACTTTCTTTTCTTTTGTTTGGCCGAATAACCCTTTGGCTCTCTCCTCTGCCGAAACCTCTTTTCCCTTCCCCTCTCCTCTTTGTTGTTTCTTTTCTTTCCTCTACTTTCCCAAACCTTGACTGAATAAGTTGGGCAGTTTCGTGTTGCACTTTTCTTCTGATTTGCTCTTCTTCGTCTACCCCTTTTTGGTCAACTGTTTGTTGAATATTGCCTTTCTCTTCCTCTCCATCTCTTCAATTGTGTTTCGGCTTGACAACTATTCTCTGACGGTTCAAATTCCTCAAGGAGTGAAAAAGTTTTAGGTAAGATTAAAGTCGTCGAAACCTTTCTCTCATCACTCGATCAAAGGTAAGTATGTAGGCTAGCATTCTAAAGTGTAGGCCGAATGCTTTCTGCGATTCTGTAAGTTATCATGTGTGGACTTAAACCACATGAATAAATAATCTTCTTTAATAAAATTCATTTGTAGTGCTGATATCCGTCAAAGAGACTGTAGTCAACCTTCGTCGGTGGTATAAGTGGGCTAAGCCACATTTGTCAATCGAGGCAAGTGTTAATTTTAGTTTTAGTTAGGGGTGTAAAAGAAGGGGGTTGCCCTAATGTTCAGTAACTAATGGAAAGCCTTCTATGAATGTAGGTTTTGGTGCTCGTGGAACTTGGAGCGGTTGCGTAAACAAGTGTGTATTCACACTGTTTTGGCTGTAGAACGGCAAAAGTTGAAAAGCCGAAAGATTGGGGTTTGAGGTCACATGGGCGTGCGAACGCTCTTGTGGTCAAACCGAGCCCATGAATCACAAGCGTATGACTATAGAGGCCTCCATGACCATTTTCATTGGCTTAGGCTGTATTGGGCCATGTTGGGCCGAAATGGGTTGTGTGGGTCCAATGGGCTTGTGGGCCCCACACGAATGAAATCCACGATTTGTGGAAAATACTGGACTGGGCTATGTAGGACTCATAGCCATGGTGAAATCTGGGCTGAACGGGCCGCACAAGCGTGTGGGCCCACTTGGGCCGAGTAATTGGCCTTGGGCCATTTACACTATTATGACCATTTAGGTTATCGAAATCGCTCGAGGCGACCACGAACCTTCCGAGAGGTCGATATCTGCACAGAGACTCCAAAGTAGGTAAAATGACCGAAATACCCCCATAGGGTGAAATGACCGAAATATCCCCATAAGGTAAAATGACCGAAATACCCCCATATGGTAAAATGACCAAAATACCCTCATAGGGTAAAATGACCGAAATACCCCCATAGGGTAAAATGACCGAAATACCCCTATAGGGTTAAATGACCGAAATACCCTCATAGGGTAAAATGACAAAAATACCCCCATAGGATAAAATGACTGAAATACCCCTATTAGGTAAAATGACTGTTATACCCCTAGGAGATGAAATGACTATTATGGCCTTATGTTATGTATGACTGATTTGCTCTATGATATGTATGACTATGTTTGAGCATGACATTTTTCATACACGCATGATATTATGTCACGACATATTGCATGGGGATGGGTTGTTATATTTGGAGGAAGTGTACTGTATTGATAAGGTCGCAAGGGTCGCCCAAGACAACTGTAGACCTACTAATGTCTATATGCCGTTTATTTTACTGGAAGCTTTGCTGCAATACTGTTTAGTGCTGCAACTAGTGCTAATCTTGGTGTGTCTGGCTGGGTGGGTCGATTTTATCCCCACATGGTGTGTTTGGCGGGACGGAGTGGTGTGTAGAGGCTAGATTGGGTAGGATTTCTGACTGCATATCTGCATTGATTAATGATACTGTACTGTTACTGCATTGATTAATGATATTACATACTGTTCATTGCAAGACTGATATCTGTTATTGTTATGGGCCAAGGCCCCGTTGATACTATTACTGGCATTGTGATGGGCTAAAGCCCAATCGTTTACTGTTACAGGAAAAGGCTTAGGCCCACACCGAACTGGACTATTATTGTAATGGGCTCAGCCCCAAACAGTATTTATCTACTATTTAATAGACTACTTTCTTGTTAGGGATTACACATTGAGTTTTCGTAAACTCACCCCTCTGTTTAACTGTACAAGAAATCCCCAGTCGTAGGCGGGTTGGTGCTGCGAGGGACTCGATGATGGCCACACAACCACATCAGCTTTCATTTTTAGCTTGTGATTTATAAGTAACTGAATTTGGGTATTTTTATGTAATAAGGCCTCTTCAAAGTTATAAACTTTAAATTGGGGTTTTTATTTATTTAGTTTGATATAAACTGCTAGTTGTAGAAAAAGACAGGTTTTCAAGAGGTAACTATTTTCAAAGACACCACGTTTTCACAACATTTCTAAAAAAACTTCCGCAATAAATGAGATTTTGAAAATTAATAACGTTTTAAAAGTGATTAACTTTTAATGATGCATGATTTGGAAATGAACAACCCATTTTGGAATCACCGTTAAATAACAAAATGATTAATTGATTTTGAGGATTTCAACGTCAACAAGTTTTACGCTAAACACTTCAATGTGACACTGCCAGATTCAGCCATAACGTCTAGGTAGGGTTTAGGGTGTTACAAAGATTGCCATGGCAAATCTATTGAACAGCAAATTAGACTAAATCTTTTCATGAAAGAAGTAGTTAAAAGGGTGATCATCAAATGGTTTAATATTGGAATTATATACCCAATTTCTGATAGCTCTTAGATGAGCCCTGTTCAGTGTGTACCCAAGAAAGGAAAGGTCACCATAGTCATCAATGATAAAATGAACTCATTCCCACACGTACTATCACAGGTTGGAGAGTGTTGGAACGCCGGTACCCCATGGCGCAGCAGAATAAAATTAGATCCGGCGATCCAAATCATGGATCCATGTGTGAGGAACGAATTGGGGTGAAATAAAGGTTTCGAAATTACCAAAACTTCAATCTGAGTAGACAACGACGCCTTGGCAACAAGAGTTTTGATCTACTGTCGAATCAAGCCTCAACCTTTTCTGATGTCGGCCTCTATGTAATCCACCCGGTTTGACTATGAACGGAAGAAATCTCCAAAACTGTTTTGGAGGTTTATTTGCTTGACGGCTGCTAGACCTAACAAGCAATCACTTAGGGTTTTCATGTCAAGTTTTGTCTCCTTTTAATACCTTTTATAATGGGTGTCTTTTTCATTGGGCCTTTTATAATTGGTATCCTTTTAATTGGGCCTTTTATAATTGGTATCTCTTGAATGTATTATAAGATTAAATAAATATAATAAAGTTTTTAACCGAAAATTATAATTACATTAATTATATCCAAAATTTATAATTACATTAATTATAATAAGGATTTCGATAAACTATATTTATTTAAATTTATATATGAATCAAATTCATATATTGATAAAATTATGTTATCATTATGTGTACAACATCCTTGTACATATAATATGTTCAATATTTGATTGCCCAATTAAATTAATTCTTTAATTAATTTAATTTATGTGACAACCAAGCACAATACCAACTATATTTTATTCCGTTCATTTCAACCATAGGGTGTGACCCTGTAGGTTCTTGCAACGTTAGCAGTAATACTAGAACGATTCTATTGTCACAGACAATGAGTGGCATCTAGCAATGCATCATTGCTACCTAAGTTACAAGAAATCATGATTCGACATAATCTTTTGTGATTAACCTTTCATGCATTAATCCTTAAGTCCTTTATCTCTGGAATGGATACAAGTCATGGGATAGTCACACTTGTATAGTCCATCCCATGTTTCTTGATATCTTGAGTAGACTATGATATACAAATTAGTATGACATCTCATATCAACTTATTTGAGCATGGCAATGCATTTCTAGTCTCACTCAATCAAGTGGCCTAAGATATTACTCCTATTATGTAGGAGGGACTTATCCTTTATTGATCAACCATATCCCTCTACATAGATTGTGGTATATCCAACATCAGCCTTTATAGAACAACCTGTTACGATGTACGTTTGACTGTATCAAAATATACAACTCACGATGCTGGGATAATAATGATCTCAAGTCTGAGGATCATATACATATTAATCACTATGAGTAATGTTGTGACAATTACATAATAATCCAAGAAACATACTCATAGCGGGACAATCCAATATGTTGTTCTCTAACATACATATTCATGCATTGATTTTGACACTCCATATCAATGACAACTCTTTATCATCAATCAACTACATGTTAGTCTTAATGCATTATTATTGTCCTAGTCAACAATAATACTCGACTAAGGATCTTTTAAGAATAATCATATTATTCTCAGGACATTATTATAAAACAGTTTATCTATACACACAGAAAGAAAATCTGAAATAATAATGACAACGCTTTATATTAATAAACATGGTAAATTAAGTATGTTATTACAACCATCTCATGATTGATCTTTGGGCATACTCTTACAGAGAGTTTGTATGGATGATCGAAAGCTCAACAAAGCAATAAAGAAGGGCCATTTCCCTCTGCCTTTTACAGATCAGATGTTGGACAGACTAGCAGGGAAAGGCTTCTACTATTTTTTAGATGGCTACTCAGGGAACAACCAAATTTTCATATCTCCTATTGACCCAGAAAAGACTACATTCATTTGTCCTTATGGTATATTTGCTTTCAGAAGAATGCCATTTGGGTTATGTAACGCCCTTGCAACATTCTAGCGTTGCATGATGGCAATATTTTCTGACATGGTGGAGAAATTCCTTGAAATATTTATGGATGATTTCTTAGTGTTTGGTGACACTTTTGAAGACTTTTTGAAAATTTTGGAGTTAGTACTTTGCTGATGTCAGGAAACAAATCTTGTGCTGAATTGGGAAAAATGCCACTTAATTGTTTGTGAAGCCATTATTTTGGGCCACAAGATTTCACAACAAGGAATTTCCGTCGACAAAAAAAATAGTAATCATTGAAAAGTTGCCACCTCCCACTTTAGTGAAAAGAATCAGAAGTTTCCTTGGTCATGCTGGATTTTACCGTTGCTTTATCAAGGATTTTTCTAAGATATGCAAATGTCTATGCTATTTTTTGGAACAAAATATGCCATTCCATATTGACGAGCTAAGCTCAAAAGTGTTCAAAGAGTTAAAGTAGCGATTAATTACAGCACATATAGTCACTGCACCAGACTAGACTTTACCGTTCGAGCTGATGTGTGATGCAAGTGACTTTGCTGTAGGAGCAGTTCTGGGGAAAAGAAAAGCTAATATATTTCATGCTATATATTATGCCAATCGTACGATGATAGATTCACAGCTCAATTATACCACCACAGAGAAAGAATTGTTAGCGGTGGTATTTGCCTTTGAAAAATTTAGAGCTTTTTTAGTGGGCACCAAAATTACAGTTTATACAAACCATTCTGCAATTAAATACTTGGTGAAAAAAAAAAGAGGCCAATCCCAGATTCATTAGATGGATATTTAATGATTAAAGTCAAATTCCATGATGAGCAGTTATTGTTGGCTATGACATTATCATGGTATGCTGATATTGTCAACTTTTTACTCGGTGGTTGCTGCCACCTGAGCTAAATCATCAAGTATAAAGAAAATTCCTTCACGATGTCAAGTAATATTACTGGGATGAGCCATTTCTATTAAAATAGCTTGTAGATCAAGTAATTTGGAGATGTATTCAGGATGATGAAATTCAAAGTATCTTGCATCACTGTCATTCTGCACCTTATGGCAGACAATTTGGAAGCAAGCGAACTGTTGGAAAGGGTCTCCAATCTAGTTTTTGTTAGCCCACCATGTTTAAAGATGCTCATGAGTTCTGTCAAAGCTGTGATCACTGTTAAAGAACTGGTAACTTGTCAAGGAGACACGAAATGCCATTGCAAAATATTTTAGAGGTGAAATTATTTGATGTGTGGGGAATTGATTACATGGGTCCATTTCCACCATCCTGAGACAATATCTACATTTTTGTCGCTGTGGATTATGTCTTCAAATGGATTGAAGTTGTGGCTTTACTTGTAAATAATGCCAAATCAGTTTTGAGATTCCTACATACAAATATTTTTACCAAGTTTGGTACCCCTCGCGCCTTAATTAGTGACAAAGGTTCACATTTTGACTGTAGATGAGTTGCCAACGCTCTAAACATATATGAGGTTAAACATAAAATTGCCACGGATGGACAAGCTAAAATTTCCAAAAGAGAAATCAAGCAAATTCTGGAGATAGTTATCCATCCCAACCACAAGGATTGGTCAGCAAGGTTGGATGAAGCCTTGTGGGCTTATCGCACAGCCTTCAAGACACCATTTGGAATGTCACCTTTCAAGATTGTCTATGGTAAACCATGTCATTTTTCAGTTGAGCTAGAACACAAAACATTTTGGGCAGTCAAGAAACTAAACATGGCCTGGGGTGCTGCTGCAACTTATTGCTTACTGGAGCTTAATGAGACGGATGGATTTCGAGCTCAAGCTTATGAGAATGCCAGATAGTAAAAAGAAAAGACAAAGCAATGGCATATAAGAAAATTTTGCCTCGACAAGTTGTATTTGGACAACAAGTCTTACTGTTCAATTCCAGACTTAAGCTATTTCTTGGCAAATTAAAGTTGAGATGGTCTGGACCACTTGAAGTCAAGCGTATATACCCTCATGGAGCTATCGACGTTAAAGATGGAAATATAAGATCCACTTTCAAAGTAAATGGTTAATGCCTGAAACATTATTTTGGAGCTTTTATAATGCGCGTCATAAAAATTATTTCTCTTCAAAATACTTAGTATTGTTCTCTTGCAGAAATTTTCTTCATTTATTTTTTTTTTACTTTTTCTTATTTATTACACAGTAAATTTATTTAATTGTTTATTTTCTCTTGTTATAGGTTTCATTTTGGGCTAGAGTGCATACAAATTGAAGCCATTAGCCCAATTCTTTTAATTTTCACAAATTTACGCTAAATACATTTTCTTTTCCCGCTAAATGCCAAATTGTTTGCCTTGTTAGACCATGGTTAAGACCACTCTTACTAAACATGTCACAATTTCTTCTCTCCCATGTTTTAACCTAGTCGATTCAGTTTCTTCCCTCATTTTCATCTTGTTTTGTTTCTTGCTTTTGCTTCCTGTTTCAATGATAACCGCAATAAAATCTAGCCTTTTTTATTTCCAAGCTTCCTATATTTTCTTCAGTGGCCTCCCAAACAGCTTCTGCTTTGAACTCTATCTCTCCGTGCACCTTCTTCAGTAAACTTGTTGAAGATAAATACCATAAAAATATTTCCAAAAGGCCAGTCTACATGAAAAAAGCGTTCCTCTTTTAGGATGCTCCCTTCATGGGGTATATAGAGGCCATCTCATCAGTTGTCGAAAAGCATGGATGGGGAATCTTCTATCTCCATCCTGATAATTTCTTCCCAAAGGTAGTGAAAGAGTTTTATGCCCATGTTACTTCTCCTAACAATGCATTTATATACGTGCGTGGTGCTTTAGTTCTATTTGATAAGGACTGTAACACCCCTTACCCGTGTTTGATGCCGGAACCGGATACGAGGCATTACTGAACTTAACTTGCTTAAACATACAACATTGGGATAGAAAATTTCAACTTAAAACTTCTCATTCATATACATAACATCCTTACAATGGGCCTAAAAGGCTTTAAACATACATACGGAAGGTTTCAGAATTAAACCGAAAAATTTTGTGCTTTTAGAAAATTTTTGCCTAAATAGGGCCATAAGCTCGTGTGAAATGGAACACGCCTGTGTGGGCAGGCCGTGTGGTCACACACGCCCATGTTCCCAGCCCCTGTGGAATTTATTTTTCAATTCAAACCTACAGGTGGGTTTTCACACGACCGACACATGCCCGTGTCAATTACCCGTGTCCCTCACACGGCCTAGACACACCCGTGTGTGAAAAACCTAGGTATTCTATTTATGACATTAGCAACCTCTTAAGGGGCACACGGCCTAGGCACACGCTCGTGTGCTGGCTCGTGTGACGAATCAAATTCTCACAAATTTGATGCAGGGGACACACGGCTTATCAGCACACCCATGGGGGTGACCATGTGTCACACACAGCCTAGACACACGCCCGTGTGTCTACCCATGTGGACAATTAGAAGGCGATTTTCCAAGCCAATTGCCACCCTGAAACATAAACACAACTATACCAACACAAACAACATATATCATGGCAATAATACACTATGAAGAATCATTAAATCATCGTTCATGCATTTCTTATTTAATTCCAACAATTGTATGAACTTTCACTTCATAAAACTCATAATCATTAAAAATATGCAACTTGACAAATATTGCCCAATTTCTAATGGCCATTTACAAAATGAATGAGTAACCTTACTAGACAACACTTTGGCTTCCAAATATGACATATCACAAAATGACCAAGTTCCTATACATGCCATACTCAAAATAATTCAACTTTACTATACCAAAAGAATGATTGATAGTGTGATCCGAGCTCTGACGTTCTACGATCCCCGAGCTAGCTTGGTGATACTACAAGAAAAAGGGAAAAAGAGAGGGGTAAGCATATGTCTTAGTAAGTTTGCATGAACTAATATAGCAACATAAGTGCTCATGGTAAAATCCAATCATATCATAGAACAATAACAACACAAGTTCTCAAGTGCTTAGACATACTTACTCATACTCACTCTTACCATCACACATCACATTATGGTTTCATAACTTGCATTTTACTCATAGTACCTGTACTGTAGCACCCTGAATTTTGGGCCTAGTAGAAATGGGATTCGCATACTGGAGGAATTGGAATTTAGCTGTGCAAGTGAATAATATAAAAGTATGTCTGCTTTGGTGGTTAAGGGTCCTGAGAAGTATTGGAGAAGTCTTGGGTTCAAACCTAGGCTTTAGCAAAATTTTGGTTTTAAGTGGATAAAACCCTAGATGCTTGGATGTAGGCCTTTTAAATTATTGTGTTAAAAAAAGACACAAGAAGCATGTGGTCTAGTGGTTGTGGTGTCATTATGGTTGCAAGGGAGCCTGGGTTCAAGTCTTGGCTCTTGCAATTTATTTTGGTTTTTCTTTTGAAGGAACCTGGAACTTAGCCTTTAGTCCTTTTAGTTTATTGAAGGTAAAAAATGACACAAAGAGAGTGGGTGATCTAGTGGCAAGGTGGTGCTACATGTGTGGCAAGGAGTCTGAGGTTCAAGGCTGGGCGTGCGCAATTGTATGTTATTTGTTGCTTGAGCTAGGGAGGTGTTGTAGTTGGACTGGAACTTTGTGGTTGAATTGGTCATAAGAATTTGAATTGAATTTGAATGGGGAGTTGGAGTAAATCAATGTGGATTTCATGGAGGGATTAAGGGAGAGATTTATGGAGAAAAACAAGGAGTTTGAAGAGTGTGGGAGTGTTGTGCCGAATTGGTAAGGGGAAGCATAGGAGAGTGTTTTTTGGCAATTGGAACATTTGGAGGTTTTGAATTTGCTAAAAACTTTTCTTTCTTCTCATATCAGTATCTTTTCTACTTTTGGGGTTTTTATTTTGAGTTCTTTGGCATATTACGGTTCTTTTGGTCGATCCTGCCTTGCCGTGTGGGCGCTTTTGATTCTTCTAACTTTGCTTTTCTTTTCTTTCCCTCCATCTTTCTCTATTTTCTTCTTCTTACTTTTGCCTAAGCCGAATACTCACTCTTTTCTTCACTTTTCATTTATTATTTTCCTCTTCTCCCCTTTCAATTGATTGACCGAATCTCAGTGCTCTCCCCCTCTTTTCAGTTTCGATTCTCTCTTCCTATTTTGAGTTACCCGAATACTTCCCTTTATTCTCTTTACCTAGTGAGAGTCCTCTACTGAATTGGTAAGTACTCATGGCTTATTCTTATTTCTCTCAACGATTGCGTTTTTCCTTCTAATATCTTTCTGTGTTACTGATTCCTGATAAAGGTACAATCTTTCTGGTTGGTCTCTGTTTCCTGAGTACCTTTGACCCTAAGGTGGTAGACCGATTTCATCTATCAACTATTCTTAGTTTTGCTTGGTAGTAAGATGTCGTTCATTTGGTTTTAGTTATTTTGTTCATAGTGATAGTTAAAGATATTGGGATTCAATGCAGGTTGTGCTAAGGATTTGGTAACCACTGGGTTAAGGAAGGATTAAACCGTATTTGCGTAGTCAAGGTTGTTGTTCATGGGGATTTACGTTATTCGCTTAAATAGGTGTGTAACAGTACCCTGTATTCGATAGTGGACGAGAAAGCCGATAGAGTGTGCCTAACCATACTCATTCTGATCATAGATCGACGAAATGCCGAAAAGCAGGAATACCGGTGAATGATGCCACACGAGTGCGTGATCGCACGTGTGGTGGACTGAGCCCACGAATATGGGCGTAAGATGGTTGAGGCCACCATGAGCGTTCTCATGGGCTTAGGCCATTTTGGGGGCCAAATGGACCGGAATGTGCTGAGTGGGCCCAACTGGCCCGTGGGCCCTACGTGAGTAAATTTTGTGGATGGATAGGAAATAATGAGTCGGCCATGACGATCACTTGGCCAACGATAGTTATGGGCTAAACCGGCCTCACGTGTGTATGGGCCCACTTGGGCCAAATATTGGGCTTTGTGCCCAAATACTCCATTTTGATCATATATGTTATCTGTGTCACTCGAGGCGATTGTAGACCTTTGTAAAGGTTATAAATTGACCGAAATACCCCTGTAGGGTAAAATGACCGTTATGCCCCTGAAAGGGCAAAATGACTAAAATACCCCTGATTTGTGAAATTACCGAAATACCCTCGACTTGTGAAATTATTGAAATACCATCGATTTGTGAAATTATCGAAATACCCCCAATTTGTGAAATTACCGAAATACCCATAATTTGTGAAATTACTAGAATACCCTCTACTTGTGAAATTATCGAAATACCCCAGATTTGTGAAATTATGAAATACCCTCGACTTGTGAAATTATCGAAATACCCCTAATTTGTGAAATTACTAAAATACCCTCGATATGTGAAATTACCGAAATACCCTTAATTTGTGAAATTACTGAAATACCCTTGATTTGTGAAATTATCGAAATACCCCCGATTTGTAAAATTACCGAAATACCTATGATTTGTGAAATTATTGAAATACCCTCAATTTGTGAAATTATCGAAATACCCCCAGTTTGTGAAATTATCGAAATACCCCTGAAGGGTAGGGTTACAGAAATACCCTTATAGGGTAAAATGACTATTTTGCCCTTGTGGGTAAATGACTGACTTAGACTATGAATTTGACTGATTTGACTGTGATTGTATGACTGTGTTTTAACTGACTTGACGGTGGTTGTATGACTGATATGCTTTTAATATATGTTTAAATGGCTATTACTGAGCATGGCCATTTTGCATCCACGTGTAATGATTGAGCGTGACATACACGACATATTGCATGGGGTTGGGACATTGATACGGATGAAGTTCTGATAGGGTCGCATGGGTCGCATGAGATGACTGTCGACCGACGGACGGCTTAAAGCCGCGTAATTTGATTATGGGTCTGTGCCAACCTAACTATGGCTCTGTGCCATCTTGATTATGGCTTGTGCCAGTCGTATTTACCTGTGGCTATGTGCCTAACATATATACTAATGACTCTGTGTCGATCATAATTACCCGTGGCTGTGTGCCGATTATATTACTGTCGCTGATGGCTATGTGCCAAATTTATTACAGTTATCGATAGCTTTGTGCCATCCTGATTATGGCTCTGTGCCATCCTGATTATCGTTTATAACCATTCTATTTATGGCTTTTAGTCGTTCTGTTAGCTGGTAGCGTTGCTGTGATATGTATGGCTTTTAGCCATTCTGTCCACGGCGCCGAGCCATTCTGTTGACTTAGTGCCGCAACCAGTGCTAAGCTTGGTGTGTTGGTTTGGTGGGACGATTTTATCCCCACAGGAGTGTAGGGTTGGTACGGGTGGTGTGTTGGCTGGACCGGGGTGGGATGCAGCCTCATACTGTTGCATATCTGTTTATGAGATCTGTTACTGTACTAGGCTTAGGCCACTTGTTCTGTTATTGAGTTGGGCTAGGCTCAATTGATTCTGTTATGGGCTGTGACCCAAATGATATTGTAGTAGGCTTGGCCCACGTATGCTCTGAACTGGACTGTATTGTTACTGTTAAAGGGCTTTGGCCCAGACTATTTCGGTTTCTGTTTCTGTATACTGACTATTAGTCTAGTAAGGGGATTACACACTGAGTTTGCGTAAACTCACCCCATTTTTAACTGTGCAGGTAATCACTAGCGTTAGGAGGATTGGTGCTGCGAGGGACTAGGAGGTGACCACACCACAGCGGCTTTCTTGATCATTTCAATAATAGGTATATTAACTGAAATATGACATAAATGTATTTTTAATAAAGCATGCAAATTGTACCATAAAATTTTTAGTTCCTTAGGAAAGTTAGGCATGCATGAAAGGTTAAGTCTCTAGAATTGACTTAGTAGTTTCTTGAGGCGAAATCCTAGGAAGCATGGGAAGTTGAAAATGATTTAGGAAACTTTTTTTGGGAGCATTTGAGCCTTTTAAGCCAACCATGATGCATTTTTATCCCTTGAAACCCAATTTGAGACTATATGGCCTAATTTTATTTGAACCCTTGCAATATTTAGTCATCACTTTTCTTGTAATTATCTTTAAATTGTCCCAAACACTAGACTCAGTACTATTTAGAATGTTCCTTGAAAATAAGTTTGGGGGAGTTTAAAAGAAGTATCAAATGCTCAAAAACTTGTATATACAGTAAAATGCTCGTGTTAAAAAAAGAGCATATGTATTTGAAAGAAAATAGATGTACAAAAGAAAGAGCATGTGAAAGCAAAGTAAGTTGGTGTATTGAAGATAATTATTCTGAAGGTCCAATTGAAGCTGAGTCTAGGGTTTTTAGCCTAAATTTACCTACTTTTACTCACCCCTAGCCTAGCCACATTACAACATTTTTAAAGACCTATTGATTCAAGTTTCTATGCTACCGACATTAGTGGAGTGAAATTGCTATGTTGAACATATGAAGGCATAAGTTAAACTTAATGATTGCAACTTTCTCGAATAAGGGAATAAAATCAAATTGGTAGGAATTTAGCATGCCTTTATTAAGAAAGCACGTAGTATATTTTTGCTATCATAATAATAATTGAGATTAATTTGAATAATATGTATACATAAGTAGCATAAGTATCAAATTCCTTGTTTTTGAGCATAAGTATACTTAAATCATGATTTTTGGGAAGAATGTTGTTCTGAAGAAAGTTTTCAAAGGTGTTTTTGAGAAATTATTTTCAAATTTGAGCATTACTCGGGACGAGCAGTGAATTAAGTTTGGGGGTGTGGAAACACGAAAATATACACACTTTTTCATGCCCTTTTTAACTCAAATTCATGCAGTTTCGGTAAAATTCTTGTAGAAAAATATTTAATTATTATAAAATAATTAAATTGTACTTAAATTATTAACATGATGAATTTTACTTAATTTTATAATAAATTTTTATTAATTTTGATCATTTTCAACATATTCGCACAAAGGACGAAAAATTGCTCAGCAGACACTACTAAAAGCACAAAACTGAGAAGCAATTTTGAAGCATCAAGACGAATTAATTTTTCAGCCTAAGACGGTCCAAAATATGTGTATTAATTCATAATATAATTAATTTTAATTTTAATCTAATTTAATTTGGGTTAAGTAAATTATTATTAATTAATTATGAAAAGTGGCCCAGTTGAGATGAACAGAGAAAAACAATCCAACCGAGCACTGGGCAGCCTAAAACCGTTCCACGTGCTGACCCAATCAGCTTGCTTGTCTGATTATTTAACTTGCAAAATGGCCATTGAATACTCCTTCAAATTGCAT
This sequence comes from Gossypium australe, assembly GCA_005393395.2. Taxonomy (NCBI): domain Eukaryota; kingdom Viridiplantae; phylum Streptophyta; class Magnoliopsida; order Malvales; family Malvaceae; genus Gossypium; species Gossypium australe. The sequence goes on from SMMG02000075.1 coordinate 208,834, forward strand.
TCAAACCCCTCTACTATTTGTTCCTTTCTAGATTTGCCCCTACCTTAAAATAGCAAATTTGAATTCTTCAAACTTGCCACATGTGTGGCTGGCCATGGGAGGACTCTATGGATGCTGATTTTTGCTAATTTTAGCATCCATCTCAACCTATAAATACCCTCTTTGCTTCTCACTTCAAACACATGTCAACCCTTCTCATCTCTTCACTTCTCTTTCATTTTTCTCTCTTCATTCCCTTCCATTTTTCTTCATTTCCTTCCCCTATCCCCTTGCCGATTTTACCTCTTGAAAAAGAGTCAATCAACCACCATTTGGAGTAGCATTCAAGAGTTTGTGGAGGCCTCAGTTCAACAAGAACAAGCGGAGAAGGAGGAGCGGAACAAACTAGTCATGTAACGCCCCAAAAGTTAGGTGTTGTAACTTTTGCTTAATTTTATGTTGTGCTTGCTCAGTTGGTTATTTGAGTGTATTTGGGGGTCCTAAGGAGGCCTGGGTTCGAGTTTGAGCCTGAGAAAAATTTTAGTTTTTGGCTCTTTAGTGGAGAGGGCTGTTGGCAGTAGGGCTGAAGTATAATTATGTGCATTTAGGAGACACAAGTTGAGCATGTGGCAAGGTGGCTGTCGCCTCAATGGGAGAGCAAGGGAGGAAGGGGTTTGAATCCCGTAGGTTGCAAATGGAGGCCTTTATTTTGTGACTGGAGAGTGAAGGAAGCAGAGTTCAGATCAAACTCTTCAAGGGGAGTTGGAGACTTGGTCAAATAATACAAACGGATGGAGGGGAGCAATAGTAGGAGAAAAAATTGGAGAAATTCAATAAAGTGATGTGTGTGGAAGTGTTGGCCAAAAGTGGGAGTGTGTCTATGTGGGAATTTCAGCTAGAGAGGGGTCATGAGTAGCAGTTTTCGGCAGCCTGAGTGTTAGTAGAAACCGAAACCCTTTTGGCTTTTGAGTGCTCTCTTTTTGTTTTCCTCGGGTTTTCTTCTCTGAAGATTTTTATGCATTTTTCTATACCTTTCGTGCTCCTTTTCTTCTTTCTTCTCATCTTACTAATAGCCTGTTATAAACTTTTGTCACTCGTGTTAGCTTTCTCTTGTTGGACGAAACCTACTCTTCTCCCCATATCTCTTTACACTTTATTCGGGTTGCTTTCTTTGCCTCTATGCCTGTTCGTTACACTACATCCTTTTGATTTCTCCTCTAGCCGTATATTATTTTCTTCTTAAAACCTTGGTTCTTTTGTTCCTGTTGGCCAAATCTTATAAGTCTGAATCTACATACTTTTTCATCCTGAATCTTTTTGGTCTTAGTGGTTGGGGTCGGATCCTGTTGTCGAACAACTGACGATTGTCGTCGTGCTTTGGTGTTGGTAAGGGTAATGTAATCCAAATGCTTTCTTAATTCGTTGCTAATCTGTATTCTTGCGACATCAGGAGTAGACTTGTAACACCCCAAACCCGGACAAGACACCACGTCCGAATCTGGTATGCTACGGGGAAAACCATTTTGGAAAACTAGATTTCTCATTTGAAAACTGAGTGAAAACACAGTGTGTTTGAAACAGATTTGAGCAGTCTTGTTTGAAAAACAATTGATGTATTTGAAATCCAGGGATTTTGAAAACTTTGCCAGAATTTGTAGTTAAAACGAGTTATTACCATTTAAAACCTTATTAGTTTCTTAGTGATACATAAAACACTTTTAAACTTAGAAGAACTACAAGTTTGAATTGAAAACCATTTGTATTTGTTTATCAAAAGACTTTGTGTGATACCCGATGGTATAATTTAAAACACGATGCGTTTTAGTTGTGAAAACTTTATCTTTCCATATTTTAGTAAAATTTATTCCAAGTTACTTTGTTAAGCATATTAAAATCAATTTAAAACATATGCAACATAAAATATAACTTAAAAGGCCTTTTACAAATCCAAATAGAAACCTAAATAAAAGTAAATAACTAAAGTACCCAAAATATAGAGTCTGAGTAAAGACTTTATTCAGCATGGCATAAGCACCCGAGTCCATCCCGGCTCCAAGTCCGCGTCTACGAGTCACCTGAAATGTCAAAGGAGAGGGTGAGTCGAGTGACTCAGTGTGTAAATCCCGCTCCCGATAAAACAACATGCTAACACACATCATACATAGCAACATGATTAATGCAACCCGAACCTAACCATCCATGTCGCCTTTTCTACCCCGTGTGGTACCAAACCACTGGTGGTGCCAAACCACTGGTGACATATAGTCACAATGTGCTACCAAAGCACTGGTGTCCCAAAGACACAATATCCATCAATGTGCTACCAAAGCACTGGTGTCCCAAAGACACAATTGTGCTACCAAAGCACTGGTGACCGAAGTCACAAATCCAAGGATGATGGGGCCAACCCATCGTGTGTTACCAAAACACTAGCAGACGATCCCATATCTCAAGTGGGGCCAACCCACGGTGGTCAAACCACAGGGACAAGTCGCAATGAGGTGCCAAACCTCTGGTGTCCCAAAGACACAATGTGCTACCAAAGCACTGGTGACCGTAGTCACAAATCTGGTGATGGGGCCAACCCATCGTGTGTTACCAAAACACTGGCGTCAATCCCGTATAATCATCTGTGGGGCCAACCCACTGTGGTACTGAGCCACTGGGACGAGACGCTGAGGTACCAAACCTCTGGAGGTGCCAAACCTCTGGTGACCCAAAGTCACAAAGTGTGCTACCAAAGCACTGGTGCTCGTCAGCACAAAATATCACTGCTCCCTCCTCTCGTATCACCCCTCAATGCCAAACTCATGTAATCATGCATATCATACTATCATGCATATCATGCCAATATGTCTAATCTCATACCCCATGTCATATATTACCACAACCATGATATCATGTAAATCATCAATAGATTTTGATAACAATAATGATACTGACTTACCCGAGTCCAGAATCATACCCATTAGGGTATCATAACAGTCACCACTGTCCCATTAATCACCATACAGGTTATTAATAATATTACTAAATAATAGTGTGTTAGTATACACACCTGATAGCTACGAGTCTAAAATCCAACGAGAACAATCTAAGCCCCTCGATTACAAGATCCTACAATCGGCCAACCATTAGGGGTTAGGCACTAAGCCCATTCGGCCAACACCAATAGACCAAAAGAGTTGTCGAATCACTCTTACCTTGCTATTGGTTTGATTTTCAATCAAACCCCGAACCAACAGTGGTTCCTCTTTCTTGACAATCGGCCACCCCTAAAATAATAACAATCCCTCCTTAGTAATTTGGCTTAACACGACCCAAAAGAATGGATTAATAGTAGCCATTACCATCACTTACCAAACAGTCAATCGAAGAAAGGAAGGCTTCACTTGTCTCCTTTAATGATCCCGATGTCCTATAGTGAAAACGATTTACACAAAAGATTAGCACCCAACAACCAATAACAGAGTCGGTCCTTACTCAAACCACCATACCAAAAAGACGAGAGAAAGGCAGAATGGCCATTCGGCCAAGCCCTTACCTGATTCCAAACGATTGGAAACCAGCACCCAAACAACCACCAATGTTCGGCCCACAAAACAAGGAGAGGGAATTCGGCAAAGACCTTGAACCACAAGGGAGAAGAGGATTCGGTTTTGATGTTTAACACCCACCTATGTACGGCTTTCAAAGGTGAGAAAAGGGGTGTGAACAAGAGAAGAATTAGCGATTACGGCAACAAGTTTAGAGGAGAACAAAAGAAAGTTTGGCAAGTTGATATGGGTTCGGCACACAAAAGATGGACAAGAAGAATGGAGAAATCGGTTGGGAAAAGAATGGTAAATTTCGGCACTAGTGTTTTTCAAGAAAAGAGAAGAAAATGAATAAGAGGACAATTGGTACTAGTTTCGGCTTGTGCAAGTGGAACAGAAGAGAAAATGCAAGAGTGCATTCGGCTACAAGAAGGTTGAGAGAAAAGCAAAACAAAATTCGGCAATGCTATAGGGATTTTTGATCTTTCGGTTCAACAAAATGATGAAGAAAACAAAGAGAGCTCACTTGTGTTTCGGTTGACAAAAGACAAAAGGAAAACCTCTTCTTTGAAACCCAAGTGACCGAATATGCACCTAGCTCCAAGGAAATTTCGGCACAACACCTCCCCCTTTCCCAAAACCGGCCAAACACTCCACCACCCCCCAAACATTCGGCCAAATCCCCCAAATTGCTCCCATTCACTCATTTCAAATGAGTTGAACAAGTCAACCTCCTAAAATCCCTCTCTACCCTTCATTTGAAAGAGTAGACTAGGTCCAAGGTAGTGTTCTATTTGCTCTCTACCTCTACTCCCTTGCCGTCCAAAATAGGTGGCAAAAAGGGGACTCCTGCTGCTCGAACACTGGACCTCCACTCCTTGAAGATGACGCCACACCTAGCTCCCAAGTGTCCCATGCCTTGCCACTTTGCCAGCTACTTACTTGTGCAATAAAACCACAAAGAAAATTCTTAAACCCCAGCTTCCCTAGCTCCCTTCACTTAACACCCAAAAACCAAAATTTCCTAATTTACTCAGGCATACACCTAGGCTATAATTAAGCCCCCTAAACATCGAAATAGCAATATAGCACACTACCAACATGCAATAACATGCAACCTCGAAATAGCCCCTAACCCGGGATATTACAGTTCTACCCCCCTAAAAAAATAATTTCGGCCTCGAAATTACCTGGTCAAAAGAGTTGCGGGTATTGCTGTCTCATCGTATCCTCGGGTTCCCACGTCGCTTCTTCTACGCCATGATTCCGCCAAAGTACCTTAACCAAAGGCACAGACTTCCTACGCAGAACCTTTACATCCCGATCAAGAATCTGTACAGGTTCCTCCTCCATAGTCAAGTCTGGATGCACCTCGATCTCTTCCACTGCTACCACATGCGACGGATCTGAACGATACCTCCGAAGCATCGAAACATGGAAAACGTCGTGAATCTGACTAAGCTCTGCTGGCAACTCAAGCTGATACGCTACTGGCCCAACTCGTCTCAAAACCTTATACGGCCCAATGAACCTCGGGCTTAGCTTGCCCTTCTTCCCGAACCTCAGAACCTTCTTCCAAGGCGAGACCTTCAGAAACACTCGATCCCCAACAGCAAACTCTATATCTCTTCGCTTAAGATCGGCATAAGACTTTTGCCGGTCCGAAGCTTCCTTTAATCTAGCTTGGATCACTTTAACCTTGTCCTCAGTCTCAGCTACCAACTCGGGTCCCAATAACTGGCGTTCACCTAACTCCGTCCAACAAGTAGGTGAGCGACACTTCCTACCATACAACGCCTCATACGGTGCCATCTTGATGCTCGCTTGGTAACTGTTGTTGTAGGCAAACTCAGCTAATGGTAGAAACTCCTCCCAACTACCCCTGAAATCCAAGACACAACCTCTCAGCATGTCTTCTAAGATCTGAATAACCCTTTCTGATTGACCGTCAGACTGCGGGTGAAAAGCCGTGCTGAAATCCAAACGAGTACCCAGAGCCTGATGCAGTGCTTTCCAGAACCTTGACGTAAACCTGGGATCCCTATCCGAGATTATCGAAGCTGGCACACCGTGCAACCTCACTATCTCTGAAACATACAGCTTCGCTAGCTTCTGAAGCGAGTAGTCAACCCTCACCGGAATAAAGTGAGCTGATTTAGTCAGACGATCCACTACTACCCAAACTGAATCCTTCTTGCTTGGCGTAAGCGGTAACCCACTGACGAAATCCATGGTTATCCTTTCCCACTTCCACTGAGGAATCTTCACAGGCTGAAGCAAACCCGACGGCAACTGATGTTCAGCCTTGACCTGCTGACAAGTCAGACACTTCCCAACAAACTCTGTCACCTCTTTCTTCAAGCCAGGCCACCAGAACTGCTCTCTAAGATCCTTATACATTTTGCTACCTCCAGGATGCATAGCATAAGGGCTGCTATGTGCATCCTGAAGAATCTTCTGCCTCAGCTCAACATCTTTAGGCATACAAGCCTTACCCTGAAAACACAGAACCTCATCATTAGACAAGCTGTAACCATCCACACCACCATTCTGCACTTGTAACCTTCGCGCACCCAGAACCTCATCCTCTAACTGTTTCTCTCTGATCTGCTCAACCCAAGTAGGCTTAACCTGCAGCTCTGCCAAAATACTCCCGTGTCATACAAGCTCAAATGGGCAAACAACGCTCTTAAGTCCGAAACAACCTTACGGCTTAACGCGTCTGCTACCACGTTAGCCTTGCCCGGATGATACTCAATAGAACAGTCATAATCCTTCAGCAACTCAACCATCTACGCTGCCTCAAGTTTAAATCCTTCTGAGTCAGTAGATACTTCAGACTCTTGTGATCCGTGTAGACTATCGATCTCTCTCCATATAAGTAGTGCCTCCAAATCTTTAAGGCGAAGACTACAGCCGCAAGCTCCAAATCGTGCGTTGGATAGTTGACCTCATGTGGCCTCAGCTGCCTAGAAGCGTAAGCCACAACCTTACCTTCCTGCATCAACACACAACCCAGACCCGTATGTGATGCATCGCAGTAGACTGTATATTCCTTACCAGCCTCAGGTTGAATTAGAACCGGAGCCTCAGTCAAAATCTTCTTTAACTTGTCAAAGCTTTCCTGTTGTTTCTCCGTCCAAACAAACGGAACCTCTTTCCTTAACAACTTAGTCATCGGCGCTGCTATCAACGAGAAACCCTCGACAAACCTTCGGTAGTATCCAGCCAAACCCAGAAAACTACGAATCTCAGCCACTGACCTAGGTGGCTTCCAATCCAGAACTGCCTCAATCTTACGAGGATCTACCCGAATACCCTCAGCTGACACTACATGACCCAAGAACGTCACTTCTCTAAGCCAGAACTCGCACTTACTGAACTTAGCATAGAGTTGCTTTTCCCTCAAAATCTGCAGCACCACCCTCAAATGCTTATCATGCTCTTCCTCCGTCCTTGAGTACACTAAGATGTCGTCTATGAAAACCACGACGAACTGATCCAGATACTGCTGAAATACCCTATTCATCATATCCATAAACGCTGCCGGTGCGTTAGTCAACCCGAATGGCATTACCAGGAATTCGTAGTGCCCATACCGAGTCCGAAATGCTGTTTTATGGATATCCGCCTCCTTAACCTTCAATTGATGGTACCCAGACCTCAGATCAATCTTAGAGAACACCGCAGCACCCTTCAGCTGATCAAACAAGTCATCTATCCGTGGCAACGGATACTTGTTTTTAATCGTCAGCTTGTTCAACTGGCGGTAGTCTATGCACATCCGCATCGTACCATCTTTCTTCTTAACGAAAAGTACCGGCGCACCCCACGGCGAAACACTTGGCCTGATAAAACCTCGATCCAATAACTCCTGGATCTGAGCCTTAAGCTCCACCAATTCCTTCGGTGCCATCCTATACGGAGCAATAGACACTGGCGCAGTCCCGGGTAACAGATCAATCCCGAACTCTACCTCTCGATCTGGCGGCAAACCCGGAAGCTCTTCAGGAAACACCTCAGCAAATTCCTTAACAGTACGAACTTCCTCAACAGCAGACCCTTTAGCCTCCAAGGCATACACATGAACCACATACGCTTCACAGCCCTTCCTGACCATCTTCTCCGCTTTCAGAGCAGATACCACATTTGATAAGTAATCTCTCCTATTACCTATCATAGCCACCTCTACACCATCAACCGTCTTAAGAACCATGCGCTTGGCCGCGCAATCCAGCCTCGCCTGGTACTTAACCAGCCAATCCATCCCAAGAATCAAATCGAACTCCCCAAACGGCAGTTCCATCAGATCAGCAGCAAACACTACCCCTTGGAGTTCTAGGGGTACCTCTCTAAACAGTTTATCTACCACTACAGAGTGACCTAGAGGGCTAATCACAGTCATCTGTCTAGAAGATATCTCAAAGTCTAAGTCCATTGTCCCTACTATACTACTGGCAACATAAGAGTGCGTAGAACCCACATCAATCAAAGCAGTATAAGGAGTACCAAAAATCAGAAACGTACCGGTTATGACGTCCGGTGCGTCGCCCTCCTCTCGGCGCCTCGCAGCATATACCAATCCAGGCTGTCTAGCATCAGAACTACCTGCACCTCTGCCCGGTGCTCCACGACCCCGACCAGATCCATAACCACCTCTGCCATTACCACGGCCCCCTGGGGTGGCGGTCCATTACCTCTGAACTGATTACGGCCCTGACTCTCCGACTGAATCCTGGCCATCCTACGCGGACAATCCCTAATGCGATGCTCCAGAGACCCACACTCGAAGCACCCTTACCACCAGTCCAACAGCCACCCCAATGAGATTTCCCACACTGGTTACACTGCGGCGGTCCCTGCCTAGCAGCAACAAACCTAGCAGACTGATTCTGCCCACTCGGTCTAGCCCTCTTCTGCGGATTACCCGACGAACCAGAAGATCCGAAGCTCCTCTTCAGCCTACTCCTATCCATACTTTGCCTCACGGACTCCTTAATACCCTCGGCCACCTTAGCTTTCTCAACTAAGACAGCAAACTCGCGCTCCTGCTGTGGAGCAATCAGCAGCCTCAACTCGTCTCGGAGACCATCCTCGAAACGAACGCACCTCTCATGCTCAGTGGCTACAATGCCCCTGGCATACCTACTCAGCTTCAGGAACTCAGCCTCGTACTCAGCAACAGATTTACTCCCTGAACAAGCCTCAGAAACGCCTTCCTCTGGGAGTCGATGTAACTAGCCCCGATGTACTTCTTTTGATATGCAGCTCTGAAGTAATCCCATGTCAAATCCTCCGCTGCCACACTGTCCCGTACCGTGAGCCACCACTGATATGACTCATCCCGGAGAAGCGACACGATACCCTTCAGCTTCTCTTCAGTTGTCAGGTCCAGATCGTCCATGATCCGTTCAGTTGCCTCCAGCCAATATTCAGCAGTGCTAGGAGCAACACCAGATACACCTCGGAAGAATTCGGCCCCATTAGCCCGGAGTCGCTCAGGGACTGATTTCCTAACTCCTGCACCACCACTAGCCCCAGCTACCCTTTCCAACACTCGCAGCATCGCCTGTGACACTGCGTCATCCCCAGTCTGATCTTGGAACTCACCACCTCCAGCTGGTGGCGGAATCGGTACCTCGTTTTCTGAACCCTGCCCAGATCCTACGGGCTCAGAAACCGTCATTCTACCCCTACCTCTACCGCGAGTATTACGACCACGTCCACCTCGAGTGCTCATGTCTAATCTTTCTACGTATCTGATTAGAGAATTTTATGCATCAGTGTTTATTCCACTTGTTTAAAAAGCAAGTCTTATGAATATTTAAAGAGGATTTGTTCTCGCAAGTTCACAGAATCCTATCAGTTATAATCTCTAAAGTGGCATACTACTGCTATCATCAGATCATATAACATCCAATCAAATCACAGAGAATAGTTCGGGGTACTTACCTGGGCGAACTGGTGCCGGAGACTCGGTGCCATGCCTTTCAAACCATACTTTCAAAACAACCACTTAAATAACTTTTGAAACCATTTTGGGCCTCAGGCCCACAGCCGAGCCTTTGAACTTGGCTCTGATACCACAAATGTAACACCCCCAAACCCGGACAAGACACCACGTCCGAATCTGGTATGCTACGGGGAAAACCATTTTGGAAACTAGATTTCTCATTTGAAAACTGAGTGAAAAACAGTGTGTTTGAAACAGATTTGAGCAGTCTTGTTTGAAAAACAATTGATGTATTGAAATCCAGGGATTTTGAAAACTTTGCCAGAATTTGTAGTTAAAACGAGTTATTACCATTTAAAACCTTATTAGTTTCTTAGTGATACATAAAACACTTTTAAACTTAGGAAGAACTACAAGTTTGAATTGAAAACCATTTGTATTTGTTTATCAAAGACTTTGTGATACCCGATGGTATAATTTAAAACCATGCGTTTTAGTTGTGAAAACTTTATCTTTCCATATTTAGTAAAATTTATTCCAAGTTACTTTGTTAAGCATATTAAAATCAATTTAAACATATGCAACATAAAATATAACTTAAAAGGCCTTTTACAAATCCAAATAGAAACCTAAATAAAAGTAAATAACTAAAGTACCCAAAATATAGAGTCTGAGTAAAGACTTTATTCAGCATGGCATAAGCACCCCGAGTCCATCCCGGCTCCAAGTCCGCGTCTACGAGTCACCTGAAATGTCAAAGGAGAGGGTGAGTCGAGTGACTCAGTGTGTAAATCCCGCTCCCGATAAAACAACATGCTAACACACATCATACATAGCAACATGATTAATGCAACCCGAACCTAACCATCCATGTCGCCTTTTCTACCCCGTGTGGTACCAAACCACTGGTGGTGCCAAACCACTGGTGACATATAGTCACAATGTGCTACCAAAGCACTGGTGTCCCAAAGACACAATATCCATCAATGTGCTACCAAAGCACTGGTGTCCCAAAGACACAATTGTGCTACCAAAGCACTGGTGACCGAAGTCACAAATCCAAGGATGATGGGGCCAACCCATCGTGTGTTACCAAAACACTAGCAGACGATCCCATATCTCAAGTGGGGCCAACCCACGGTGGTCAAAACACAGGGACAAGTCGCAATGAGGTGCCAAACCTCTGGTGTCCCAAAGACACAATGTGCTACCAAAGCACTGGGTGACCGTAGTCACAAATCTGGTGATGGGGCCAACCCATCGTGTGTTACCAAAACACTGGCGTCAATCCCGTATAATCATCTGTGGGGCCAACCCACTGTGGTACTGAGCCACTGGGACGAGACGCTGAGGTACCAAACCTCTGGAGGTGCCAAACCTCTGGTGACCCAAAGTCACAAAGTGTGCTACCAAAGCACTGGTGCTCGTCAGCACAAAATATCACTGCTCCCTCCTCTCGTATCACCCTCAACATGCCAAACTCATGTAATCATGCATATCATACATGCATATCATGCCAATATGTCTAATCTCATACCCCATGTCATATA